>JAKOGI010002465.1:0-55000 GCA_029747015.1 Carnegiea gigantea
TAAACTACATACAATCTAAACTAACATAATCAAAATAAGAACAAATAAGAACATAATTGGAATAAAAAGAGAGAGAGGAGAAGACTTATGGATTGACACAAAGGAACTTCAAATTCAAGTGCTTGAATCCAAAATTAATCGAATATAATCCTCATCTAATCCCTTCAATGGGGTTTTTATTGTCTAAAACCTAAACTAAACTACCTTAAAAATTACATAGCATAACCCCCGAGCGACCCCTTGCAAAAATGGCCGAAGAGGGCTTGAATAGAAAATTGTAAAACCGGACGACCGGCCCCGGGGACACAACCGTGCCAGCGTGGCACGGCCGCATTGTGCCAAAATTCTGCCACAGTGGTTCGGCCCCCGGTTCGTCCCTTTTTGTCGGTTTTTGCTATTTTTCTTCGCTTTGTCCTGTCTTCGCTCCTTTTCACGACGTTTGCTTGATTTGAGTTATTTCCTACAAAATATAAATAAAACAAGTAAAAATCCTAAAGATTAAGTTATTATACGAATTAAAAGTAGGTGAAAAAGGCACGTAAAATAAGACAATTTATCGCCTATCAAATACCCCCACACATATCTTTTGCTCGTCCTCGAGCAAAACAAAATAAAAACTAACTTAAGGACCTAATTCACTTTCGTAAGAATCATAGTTGCATTTAGCATATGCTACAAGCCCTTTAAATCCCTTGGTTGCCCTAAGTGGACGAGTAAGGTCTCTTGAGGGTTTGCAGAAGATATACCCACAAAATCTTTGAAAAAGAAAAATAAAAGGGAAAAGGAAGGGGGAAACACAAATCAAATAACAAAATGGATTCACAAACAAAAATACAAATATATACAAGGGAAAAGCTTGCACACATTCTAACTAACCAAATCGCCCATACAACAAAGATATCAACCTGTATATAAACAGAAGGTACACATCAAGAGTCTCTATCCCCATAACAACATCAAAGCACCAACTGTTCACCCCACTGTACATCAAAATTGTGAATCCATCTTTGTACTTAGTGTGCTGGTGTATTATCATCTTAGGACTCAGACTTATCAGAACCAAACTCAATCCCACACAACCGACATGAACTACATTATTGACTTATTAGCATGGAAGGAAGGGTTCCCCAGTAGCAGTATTGCCTCAAAGGGTAGCACTCAGTAGCGCATGCCTCAAAGGGTGCGTGTTAAGTGTTCCTAGTGGCAGTATTGTCTCAAAGGGTAGCACCAGTAGCGCATGCCTCAAAGGGACACTTGTCATTCTAAACTAAAGGTGGTTTTCACTTTTTCTCTCTTTTCTTTCGGTTGTTTTTTTCGTTTGTTTGTTCCTTTTTTTTTTTTGTGCGAATCGAAAGTGGAAACCAACTAAGAACAAGAGTAGTAGTGTACAAAGACAAGTGGGAGAGCTGATCATAGAAGACTAAGACCCTAAGATAATGATGATGGTATAAATATGGACTGGATTGCACATGTATAACGAACTATTGGGGTTAGAATTGGGGCTTAGAATGACTCACTTAGGACAAAGATCTATCATGCACAACATAGTTATATACACGCCGATAGCTAAGGCACAGGGGTCAAAGCCGATCAAAATAGCACAGAACTCCCCTAAAACAAGGTGGCATAGAGACTACTCCTCCCCCACACCTAAATCTCACAATGTCCTCATTGGAAGGCAAGGAGTTACCACACCAACAAGGCATATATATACGGAAAACAATTCGAAAATAGTATATACAAAGAAAAAGACAAACAAGAAAAAGAAAAAGAAGGAAAAAACAAAAGTATATACAAAATAAAAAATGGAGAAAGAGAGAAAGGGAACGAATTTACCAGGTTAGGGGTTGAGTACACCTAAACTACTACCTCCCGAAGACGATGCGTCGGAAGGTTAGGGGAGCATCAGCCACTCCTTCTTATCTCAAGATCCAAGCCACCAATTCAGATGCTGTCAAAACCCGCAGGAGCTTATCAAACACCTGATCATACAACTCAGATAAATGTAAGTAAGAGCACCCCAACATGAATGTAGGAGTGATAGTAAGTGCTCACCTAAATTTATCATCCTCATTAATACTCGCATCAACACAAAATATCTCACCTACCTCGAACTCTATCGACTGAGCTAAAGGGAAAGGTGGATTAGGATAGGTCGTGCAAAGTGGAGTGTAATCCCTAAGGATGCTAGGTGGGGATGGAGCAACAAGGGGTAAAGTAGTCAAGGGAGGGTTAAGTACTTCCTCTAGTCCGGACTCTAGAGTAAGAGAAGACGCACCATCATCACATAAATTAACATCAAGTTCAGAGAAATTAGGTCAGTTTCATGTGATAGGTCATACTCCCACATACAATTAGCAAGCTTAACTTATTGCACATTCATTGTCTCTATCATACTAGCAATCCTAGCAAAACCATCAGAAGAAATATGGTAGGGACAAGAATTACTGTCATGGTCAAAATAATGACAGATCTCACACGCAGAAGGTATACAATTAAGGATGCAGGGGGTGGGGTGGAAGGGTTAAAATGACTAGTCTCAAATTCATAAGTATCCCTAGCCAACTATTCAAGCAATTCCTAAGCTTCGCCAACATTTCGAGCATAAAAATCCCAATGCTCCAAAAGAGCACGCGTCTCACAAGTCACGTCCTCGTAGACTATGTTCAAAATTTTCCACTTCTCCAAGCAATAACCATAATGAGCAAGAAAATCATGTAATCTATTGTAATATTTCCAAAATAATTCATGCCCATATTGAGGAAAGTGGAAAATTGTCATTTTTTTTTTTAAGAAATGTTTTTCGATTTTTTTTTTCCAAATAAAAGTCAAGTCTCGAATGCTCAAGTCAACCCCAATATTGAAAAACGCCAATTCCCCGGCAACGGCGCCAAAAACTTATTGAGTTAAAAATACCGCAAGTGCACGGTGTAGTTGTAGCTAGCAACCGGTAAGTACGTGTCGTATTCCACAGGGAGTTGGGCTTTCAATTACTAAAGCTAAGTCAAGCGTATCAATCTAGGCCAAATAGGGAGTAAAGAGAAGAAAGACTAAACTACTGAAACAAATAAACAAAAAGGGACTTGGGTATACGATGTCGCCAAATAACGAACCAACTAACTGAGACGAGTCCTAACCTATTCAAACTATGCTATGAACAAGATATGGTCAGTTGCACCATTAAAGACCACCCAAGTCCTCCCTCAAGGGTCATGAGCTAGTTTAATTCGCTTAGCCACCTATTTTCATGGGGTTAGCCCAATTAGACCACAAAATTAGCAATCCTCGGACCTAGCTTGGATCGAGTACTATTTTCATATCCCGAACTCGGTTATTCCCTTTCCCACACTAGTAGATTGACCGCACCTCTCAGCATAAATCAATCGTCCAAAAATATGGATAAAAGCTCTCTCAAGCATTTCATCGAACACTTGGCGGGCGTCAGGGAAACCTCTAGGTTCTAAGTATAGATTGGGTATGCGTAGGCCTAAAATAAGATTAATTGGCCATCAAGAGACTAATTGCAATCCAAGCCCACAAAATCTATCAACTAATCATCAATAAAGCACAAAAACCCAAACTTAAAGCCAAACTAACGAAGAACATAACAAGCATGAGAATGGACGAAAGCAAAAGCAACTAATCTAATATTGTAACCAAATAAAACAAGGATTAACAATGAAAACTAAACATATAAACTACATATAATCTAAACTAACATAATCAAAACAAAAACAAACAAGAACGCAATTGGAATAAAAAGAGAGAGGGGAGAAGACTTATGAATTGACGCAAAGGAACTTCAAATTCAAGTGCTTGAATCCAAAATTAATCGAATGCAATCCTCATCTAATCCTTTCAATGGGGTTTTTATTGGCTAAAACCTAAACTAAACTACCTTAAAAATTACATAGCATAACCCCCGAGCAACCCCTTGCAAAAACGCCCGAAGAGGGCTTAAATAGAAAATCGCGAAATCGGACGACAGGCCCCTGGGACATGACCGTGCCAGTGTGGCATGGCCGTGCCAAAATTCTGGCACGGTGGTTTGCCCCTCGGGTCGGCCCCTTTTGTCGGTTTTCGCTGTTTTTCTTCGCTTTATCCCCTCTTCGCTCCTTTTCGCAATGTTTGCTTGATTTGGAGTTATTTCCCACAAAATATAAATAAAACAAGTAAAAATCCTAAAGATTAAATTATTGTACGAGCTAAAAGTGGGTGAAAGAGACATGTAAAATAGGACAATTTATTGCCTACCAGTGACTTAGTGATAATATATATATATATGTATATATATGTATGTGTGTGTGTGTGTGTGTATATATATATATATGTATGTATGTATAAATATAATTCTAGTAGTTTTCCATGCTACATGCTTTAAATAATAGAGACACGATAGCAGTATAAGGTGTAATTAGGATTATCTTGATCATATGGGAAGATCATATTATACTGCGTGTTACAAAAATTTGAAGAGTTTGTGGGATGACTATTTTGTGAATATTTGGGAAGAGACCTGATTATCCAGGACATAGTCAATCAAGGCTTTTAAGAGGTTAAAAAAATGGTTTAAAGGGTTTAATAGTTTGGGGACTAGATATCCTTTGGGGTTGCATTCAACTCTGAATTATATGGGACATATGGCTAGTTATGTGAATATGTGTTTATTATAATTAATTGTTAGATCATTTTGGGGAAAAAATAAAAATATTCAAGCCATAGGAAACTATGTATATATTTGATCATAGTTGATAGTTATTTACTTACGATAAAAGCAACGTGGGTCACTTACAGTAAAGTATGGACGTATGAAATTCTAAAATCTTTTATGGATTTTGGTAGCACTATACACTCATTCTGGGTGGTTCTCTTTTTATAGCCTTATGTGGCATTATATTTTGCTATTTTGCATTATTAAGGACTAATGTAGCTTATATTGATCCATAGTTACTTAAAATTATGGATATTGGCTGACCTTTTTGAGTTCATAGTTCACAACTGACAGTTCATTGAGAAGATATTCTCTTAGGGTTGGATTTAATATTTAATTAATATATGTATGTGCAATTATTTTTATATTTGATACGGCTAATGGTCGTTTACTTATGATAAAGGTGACATGAGGCATTAAGTTCATGATATATTATTTTATGTGAGTTCCAATATAGGAAAAAAGTTTATTTCCTATTCTGAAGGTACGTATGTGATTATATATATGTGTTTGATTGTCACCTTCGTTGAGGTAATTTATATATTGTTAAAGATAGATAACTGTTAAGACAAAACGTAAGGTTGGAATATAAATATGATAATTGGGATATTATATCAGGTATCATTTATACATGGGCAATAGTATAAGGGTATTCGTAGCGTTATTTGATATCAAGGAAACTCTAAATAGAGTTGTCTTACTTGTTACGAGTTAAACAATTAAGGCTTTATATGCATGTGAAGGGTATTTCCGATTCTTTAGATGGAACTAGATAGAGACTAGAGAGTCTATAAGATGGATCATCTGTAAATTGTGGGGGTGTGTTACCCAAGGAAGAGTCAATTGTGACGTAAAATCAAAAGGACTCTCAAGTATTAAGTTCAACATATGGAGAGGCATATTAAAACATATGTCAACATGATGGATTTAGAGACTTTTTTTTAATGCCAAGGTTTGATTAGAGAATTTGCCAATGGGCAGCAGTTGCGAGGACAAAACTTTCTTTAAGAGGGGAAGGATGTAATACCCTGAAAATTTATCATTGTTGACATGAAACAAAAAGTTACCATTATCAACATGTGGACTTATAAGAGTGTGCTAGTTTTGATGGCGAAGTTAGGCATGTAATACCCAAAGGGGAAGCCAGCCAATCAAAAAAAAGAAAAAAAAAATTAGTTGGAATGTGTACATTATGGATAATACCCCCATTTAATTATTTTGGCTAGGTAATTAGTTGATTATAATGCAAAACATTGGGAACTCCTAGTATTAATTATAATACATTGACCTTGCCATTCCTAAATCTTTTTACGATAAGAAGGGGGCTTAATCTTACATCCAGGACTCTCTATAAATACCAAATCTCTTCCTCACTTTGCCACACATCATCTATTATTTACTATATACACACACACAGACTCTCTCTCTCTTCCCCTTTCTTTCTTTCTCTCCCTCTCCCTATTGTGCAAAATCAATGGAATAGTGGGGCTTTGACCCATGTAAGTGAAGGATCGAGTAACATGGTTGTGGTCGACCTATTATTGCCTTGGTCGCTTCATTGTTAAGCTTGTGGGGCCTACTTGTTATTTATCTAGGGCACATGAAGCTTTAGATCGCTTCAGTTGACTTTTTGAAAACAATTGCATAAGTTAAGGTACATTATGATGGTTACGCACTTATCGTTATGTCGTTTTATTGAATCCTTTTGCTTAACAAATTGCAATATGAAATAACTGTTTTAGTTGTTTTCCCACAATAATAGTGAACCCTCTTACTACTCTATTGAACGTTAATCATAGAAGTTTGGGCTTCCGGATCGGGCTAAGTATGCGCATATATGTTCAACAATCATAATGGAGATTTGGTCTCTTACGACTAAATATTTTACTAATGGGACATCAGCCCAATAATGTTGGGTGCCACCATAAGATATTTAAAGAAGCACATGTTTTAACTTAGTTTGCCGAATAAAATGAATTTAATTATGCACTGAACTATTTTACTGTATAACATCATCTTGTGCTAGGCCCGTTTGATTTACTAGTTTTGTATTTTGTATTTTCAGGTTCATCTAAAAAGGGGTTCATGTGTCGAGAGAGATCACACGCAAAAGATATAGGCTCACTATTTACAGTATTAATTATTTATATAACACATGATTTATAGTAATGGCTCTATTGAACTATCCAACCATATTAAAATGACAAGTTCCTTGTTGCCTCTTCCTTATTATAACCAATGTCATTGTTCATAGTATGAGCCTTGTGTCGCCACTTAGGTGACATCGCATAGAGCACCCGACTTTTAAACCTCGACATGAAACCAAAAGCAATTCTCCGAAAATGTCAGGGCATTACAGATGGTATCAGGGCGTTATGTTTAGAAAAGGAGAAGAGGATATAGAGTAAAATAAGTAGCTACAGTATTGAGTAGGCACAATACACCGGGTATGGGTATTAGACGGCTATTACATGATAACATGTGTTTTATATTGTTTTAGCTTGGCATGGCTACTCTAGTTTTTTAGATTTACATACACGCATCTAGAGATTAAAGTGGATATAGTATGACCTTTTACTTTATGGTTTTTAGTGAATTGATGGGTTGCATGTTTATGAATGTTTAGATTCTTTTAATAAAGTTAGAAGTGTATATGCATAGATATATGGGATGCATGAAACGTGTATTTGAGGAACTGTTTGAAGGTTCTACTAAGTTGCTTGGATCATGAAAAATCTACCACGATAATGTGCACAATGTTAGAATTATATGCAAGAATATATGTTTATGTGTAGGATGATAGAGAATAAAGTATGGATGTTTGAAATTTTTTAAAACATTTTATGGTATCGATGAGTATTACGTGGGAGCAAAGTCTATAGGTCTTGCAAGTTTGTCAAGCTTTTTAATATAAGTGACCACAGCTCTTGTTGCTATTTTGTTTAGAGGCAATCTACAAATAAGGGAAGAATTTAGGATAGAGAATATGTATGTCTTAAGATTTTGACATTACATGAGTTATTCTATGTGTGTTTATAGTACATAGTAGTATAAGGTGTAATTAGGATTATCCTGATCACATGGGAAGATCATATTATGCAGTGTGTTCCAAATTTTTGAAAAGTTTGTGGGATGACTATTTTGTGAATATTTGTGATGAGACCTGGTTATCCAAGACATAGTCAATCAAGGCTTTTAAAAGGTTTTTTAAAAAAAGGTCTAAAGCGTTTGATAGTTTGGAGACTAGATATCCTTTGGAGTTGTATTCAACTATGAATTATGTGAGATATATGACTAGTTAAGTGAATATGTGTTTATTATAATTAATTGTTTGACCGTTTTGGGGAAAAAATAGAAATATTTAAGCCATAGGAAACTATTTTTATATTTGATAATAGTCGACAGTTATTTGCTTACGATAAAAGCGAAATGGGATACTTACAGTAAAGTATGAACGTATGAAATTCTAAAATCTTTTATGGATTTGGTAGCACAATATACTCGTTTTGGGTGTTTCTCTTGATATAGCCTTATGTGGCATTATATTTTGCTATTTTGCATTATCAAGGACCTAATGTAGCTTATATTTATCCATAGTTGTATAAAATTATGGATATTAGCTGAGCTTTTTGAGTTCATAGTTCATAACTGGCAGTTCATTGAGAAGATATTCTCTTAGGGTTGGATTTAATATTTGATTAATATATGTATGTGAAATTATTTTTATATTTGATTATGGCTAATGGTTGTTTACTTATGATAAAAGTGACATGAGGCATTAAGATCATGATGTATTATTTTATGTGAGCGCCAATATAGGAAAATAGTTTATTTCCTATTATGAAGGTACATATGTGGTTGCATATATGTGTTTGATTGTCACCTTCATTGAGCTAATTTATATATTAGGAAAGATAGATAACTGGCAGGACAAAATTTAAGTTTGGAATATACATATGAATATTGGGTTATTAAATGAGGTATGGTTTATACATGGGCAATAGTATAAGGGTATTCATAGCGCCATTTGATATCAAGAAAACTCTAAATAGAGTTGCCTTACTTGTTATGAGTTAAATAGTTGAGGCTTTATATCTATGTGAAGGGTAGTGCCGATTGTTTTGATGGTACTAGATAGAGACTAGAGAGTCTATAAGATGGATCATTTGTAAATTATGGGGTTGTGTTACCCAAGGAGGAGTCAATTGTGACCTAAAATCAAAAGGACTCAAGTATTAAGTTCAACACGTGGAGAGGCACATCAAAACATATGTCAACGTGATGGGTTTAGAGACTTTTTTTTTAATGCCAAGGTTTGATTGGAGAATTTGGCAATGGGTAGTAGTTTCGAGGACAAAACCTTCTTTAAGAGGGGAAGGATGTAATATCTCAAAAGTTTATCATTACTAAGATGAAAAAAAATAATTACCCTTATCATATCAAAACATATGTCAACGTAATGGGTTTAGAGACATTTTTTTTTTTAATGCCAAGGTTTGATGGGAGAATTTGGCAATGGGCAGTAGTTTAAGGACAAAGCCTTCTTTAAGAGGGGGAGGATGTAATGCCTCGAAAGTTTGTCATTACGAAGATGACAAAAAATAATTACCATTATCACCATGTGGACTTACAAGAGTGGGCTGATGTTGATGGAGAAGTTGGGCATGTAATTCCCAAAAGGGAAGCCGGCCAAATGAAAAAAAAGAAGAAAAACTAGTTGGAATGTGTGCATTTTGGATAATACCACCATTTAAATATTTTGGCTAGGTAATTATTTGATTATAATACACAAAATTGGGAATTCCTAGTATTAATTACAATACATTCACTTTGCCACTCCTAAATCTTTGTGCCATAAGAAGGGGGCCTAATCTTACATCCAAAACTCTCTGTAAATACCAAATCTCTTCCTCACTTTGCCACACATCATCTATTATTTATTGCACACACGCGTGCGCACACACACACACACTCTCTCTCTCACTCTCTCTCTCTTTCTCTATCTCTCTCTCTTTCTTTCTCTCTTTCTCTCCCTATTGAGCAAAATTAATGGAATAGTGGGACTTTGATCCATGTAAGTAAAGGATCGAGTAAGATGGTTGCGGTCGACCTATTATTGCCTTAGTGGCTTCGTTCGTAAGCTTGTGTGGCCTACTTGTAATTTATGTAGGGCACATGATGCTTCAGATTGCTTCAGCTAACTTTTTGAAAACAATTGTACAAGTCAAGGCACAATATGATGGTTATGCTCTTATCGTTGTGTCGTTTTATTGAATCGTTTTGCTTAATAAATTGCAATGTGAAATAATTGTTTTAATTGTTTTGTCACATTAACAGTGAACACTCTTACTGCTCTATTGAATGTTGATCAACGAAGCTTGGGCTTCCCGATCGGCCCAAGTATGTGCATATATGTTCAATGATCATAACGAAGATTTGATCTCTTACGGATAAATATTTTACTAATGGGACATTAGCCCAATAATGTTGGGTGCCACCATAAGATATTTAAAGGAGCACATGTTTTAACTCAGTTTGCTGAATAAAATGAATTTAATTGTGTACTGAATTATTTTACTGTATAACATCATCTTGTACTAGGCCCGTTTGGTTTACTATTTTCGTGTTTTATATTTTTAGTTTCATCTAAAAAGGCGTTCACGTGCCGAGAGAGGTCACACGCAAAAGATATACACTCACTATTTACAATGTTAATTGTTTATATAACCCGTGATTTATAGTAATGGTTCGATCAGACTATCCAATCGTATTAAAATGAGAAGTTACTTGCTAACTCTTCTCTTGTTATAACCAACGTGATTGTTCATGGTATGAGCCTTGTGTCACCTCCTAGGCGACATGGCATAGCGCACCTGGCTTTTAAACTTCGACACGAAAAGATATTTCCAAAAGCAATACTTCGAAAATGTCAGGGCATCACAAAAGGTATCAGAGTCTTATGTTTAGAAGAGGAGAACAGGATGCAGAGTAAAATAAGTAGCTATAATACTGAGTAGGCACAATACACCAGGTATGGGTATTACAAGGGTATTATGTGGTTTATACTATTTTAGCTTGGGATGGCTACTATAGTCTTATAGATTTACATGTACGCATCTAGAGATTAAAATGGATATAGTATGACCTTCTAAGCTTATGGTTTTTAGTGAATTAATGGGTTGCATGTTTATGAATGTTGAGCTTCTTTGAATGAAGTTAGACGTGTATATGCATCGATAGATGGGATGCATGAAAGTTCTATTTGAGGAACTATTTGAATGTTCTACTAAGCTGCTTGGATCATAAAAAATTTCGGATGATAATGTGCGCAATGTCAGAATTATATGCAAGAATATATGTTTATGTGTAAGACGATAGAGAATAAAGTATGGATGTTTGACATTTTTTAAAACATTTCGTGGTATCGATGAGTATTATGTGGGTGGGAAGTCTACAGGTCTTGGAAGCTTTTTTAATATAAGTGACCACAGTTCTTGTTGCTATTTTATTTGGACACAATCTACAAATTAGGGAAGAATTAAGGGCGGAGAATATGTATGCCTAATGATTTTGACAATACGTGAGTTATTGTATGTGTGCTTATGTTACGATATAAAGAGTTAATAATGCTTGTTCAAGCTATGTGGCTTAGTGAGAATATATATATACACACACACACACACACACACACACACACACACATATATATATATATATATGTATGCATGTATGTATAAATATAATTCTAGTAGTTTTACATGTTACATGGTTTAAATAACAAAGACACAATAGCAGTATAAGGTGTAACTGGGATTATCTTAATCACATGGGAAGATCATATTACGCAGCGTGTTACAAAAATTTTAAGAGTTTGTGGCATGACTATTTTGTGAATATTTGGGATGAGACCTAATTATCCAAGACATAGTCAATAAACGCTTTTAAGAGGTTTAAAAAAGGTCTACAGGGTTCCATAGTTTGGGGACTAGATATCCTTTGGGGTTGTATTCAACTCTGAACTATGTGGGATATATGACTAGTTACGTGAGTATGCGTTTATTATAATTAATTGTTTGATCATTTTGGGGAAAAAATAGAAATATTTAAGCCATAGCAAACTATGTTCATATGTGACCATAGTTGATAGTTATTTACTATCAATAAGAGCGACATGGGATGCTTACAATAAAGTATGGACGTATAAAGTTCTAAAATCTTTTATGGATTTTGGTAGCACGATATACTTGTTTTGGGTGGTTCTCTTTATATAGTCTTATGTGGCATTATACTTGGCTATTTTGCATTATTAATGACCTAATGCAGCTTATATTGATCCATAGTTGTTTAAAATTGTGAATATTGGCCGACCATTTTGAGTTCATAGTTCATAACTGACAGTTCATTGAGAAGATATTCTCTTAGGGTTGGATTTAATATTTGATTAATATATGTATGTGAAATTATTTTTAAATTTTATTATGGCTAATGGTTATTTACTTATGATAAAAGTGACATGAGGAATTAAGCTCATGATATATTGTTTTATGTAAGTGCCAATATAGGAAAAAACTTTGTTTCCTGTTGTGAAGTTACGTATGTGATTATATATATGCATTAGATTGTCACCTTTGTTGAGGTAATTTATATATTGGGAAAGATAGATAACTGTTAAGACATAATTTAGGGCTGGAATATACATATAATAATTTGGATATTATATGAGGTATTCTTTATGCATGGGCAATAGTATAAGGGTATTCATAGCATTATTTGGTATTAAGGAAACTCTAAATAGAGTTGCCTTGCTTGTTATGAGTTAAACAGTCGAGGCGTCATATCTATGTGAAGTATAGTTTCAATTATTTTGATGGAACTAGATAGAGACTACAGAGTCTATAAGATGGATCATCTGTAAATTGTGGGGGTGCGTTGCCCAAGGAGTCAATTGTGACCTAAAATAAAAAGGACAAAAGTACTAAGTTCAACATATGGAGAGGCATATCAAAACACATGTCAACGTGATGGATTTAGAGACTTTTTTTAATGCCAAGGTTTGACTGGAGAATTTGGCAATGGGCAGTTTCGAGGATAAAACTTTCCTTAAGAGGGAAAGGATGCAATACCATGAAAATTTATCATTATTAACATGGAAAAAAAAAACATTACCATTATCACCACGTGGACTTACAAGGGTGGGCTAATTTTGATGGAGAAGTTGGGCATGTAATACCCAAAAGGCAACGGGGGGAAAAAATTAGTTAAAATGTGTACATTATGGATAATACCCCCGTTTAATTATTTTTGCTAGGTAATTAGTTGATTATAACGCACAAATTGGGAATTCTAGTATTAATTATAATACATTCACCTTGCCATTCCTAAATCTTTGTGCCATAAGAAGGAGGCTTAATCTTACATCCAAAACTCTCTGTAAATACCAAATCTCTTCCTCACTTTGCCACACATCATCTATTATTTACTACACGCACACACACACACACACACACACACACACACACACACACACACACACACACACACACAGTCTCCCCCTCTCCCCCTTTCTTTCTATCTTTCTCTCCCTATTGGGCAAAATTAATGCAATAGTAGGGCTTTGACCCATGTAAGTGAAGGATCGAGTAACATGGTTGTGGTCGACCTATTATTACCTTATTGGCTTCGTTGTTAAGCTTGTGTGGCCTGCTTGTCATTTATTTAGGGCACATGAAGCTTCAGATTACTTCAGTAGACTGTTTGAAAACAATTGCGTAAGTTAAGGTACATTATCATGGTTAGGCTCTTATCATTATGTCATTTTATTGAATCCTTTTGCCTAATAAATTGCAATATAAAATAATTGTTTTAATTGTTTTGTCACATTGACAGTGAAGCCTCTTGCTACTCTATTGAATATTGATCAACAAAGTTTCGGCTTTCCGATGGGCCCAAGTATGCACATATATGTTCAATGATCATAACGGAGATTTGGTCTCTCACGGCTAAATACTTTACTAATGGGACACTAGCCCAATAATGTTCGGTGCCACCATAGGATATTTAAAGGAGCACATGTTTTAACCCAGTTTGCCAAATAAAATGAATCTAATTGTGCACTGAATTATTTTACTACATAACGTCATCTTGTACTAGGACCATTTTGTTTACTATTTTTGTATTTTATATTTTCAGGTTCATCAAAAAAGGGGTTCATGTGTTGAGAGAGATCACACGTAAATGATACAGGCTCACTATTTATTGTGTTAATTATTTATATAACCCGTGATTTATTGTAATGGTTCCATCAGACTATCCAATCGTATTAAAATGACAAGTTCCTTATTGCCTCGTCTCTTAGTACAACCAATGTCATTGTTCATGGTATGAGCCTTGTGTCGCCTTTTAGGTGACATGGCATAGTGCACTCGGCTTTTAAACTTCGGCACGAAAAGATATTTCCAAAAGTAATTCCCCGAAGATGTTAGGCCGTTACAAATGGCATTAGAGCCTTAAGTTTAGAAGAGGAGAGTAGGATATAGAGTAAAATAAGTAGCTCTAATGTTGAGCAGGCGCAATACAATGGGTATGGGTATTATGCAGCTATTACATGATACTATGTGTTTTACATTGTTCTAGCTTGGAATGGCTACTATAGTTTTATAGATTTAGATACACGTGTCTAGATATTAAAATGGATATAGTATGACCTTCTAAATTTATGGTTTTTAGTGAATTAATGGCTTGCATGTTTGTGAATGTTGAGCTTGTTTGAATGAAGTTAGAAGTGTATATGCAGAGATATATGGGATGCGTGAAAGCTCTATTTGAGGAACTGTTTGAAGGTTCTACAAAGCTGCTTGGATCATGAAAAATCTAGGATGATAATGTGCACAATGTTAGAATTATACCCAAGAATATATGTTTATGTGTAGGATGATAAAGAATATTGTAAGGATGTTTGAAATTTTTTAAAACATTTGGTTGTATCGATGAGTATTATGTGGGTGAGAAGTCTACAGGTCTTGGAAGTCTTTCAATGTAAGTGACCACAGTTCTTGTTGCAATTTTATTTGGAGACAATCTACAAATAAGGGAAGAATTAAGGGGGGAGAATATGTATGCCTAATGATTTGGACATTACGTGAGTTATTATATGTGTGCTTATGTTACGATATAAAGAGTTAATAATGCTTGTTCAAGCTATGTGACTTAGTGAGAACATATATATATATATATATATATATATATATATATATATATATATATATATATATATATATGTATAAATATAATTCTAGTAGTTTTACATGCTAAATGGTTTAAATAACAGCGATACGATAGCAATACAAGGTGTAATTAGGATTATCTTGATCACATGGGAAGATCATATTATGTAGTGTGTTATAAAAATTTGAAGAGTTTGTGGGATGACTATTTTGTGAATATTTGGGATGAGACCTGATTATCCAAGACATAGTCAATCGGCACTTTTAAGAGGTTAAAAAAAAGGTCTGCAGGGTTCGATAGTTTAGGGACTAGATATCCTTTGGGGTTGTATTCAACTCTGAACTATGTGGGATATATGACTAGTTACGTGAGTATGTGTTTATTATAATTAATTGTTTGATCGTTTTGGGGAAAAAATAGAAATATTTAAGCCATAGGAAACTATGTTTATATTTGATCATAGTTGATAGTTATTTACTTACAATAAGAGCGACATGGGATGCTTACAATAAAGTATAGACGGACGAAGTTCTAATATCTTTTATGGATTTTGGTAGCACAATATATGCGTTTTGGGTGGTTCTCTTTTTATAGCCTTATGTGGCATTATATTTTGCTATTTTGCATTATTAAGGACCTAATGTAGCTTATTTTGATCCATAGTTGTTTAAAAATATGGATTTGGCTGACATAATTTAAGGGTATTCATAGTGTTATTTGATATCAAGGAAACTCTAAATACAGTTGTCTTACTTGTTATGAGTTAAATAGTTGAGGCATTATATCTATGTGAAAGGTAGTTCCGATTGTTTTGATGGATCCAGATATAGACCAGAAAGTCTATAAGATGGATCATCTACAAATTGCGGGGGTGTGTTGCCCAAGGAGGTGTCAATTGTTACCTAAAATCAAAAGGACTCAAGCATTAAGTTCAACATATGGAGAGGCATATCAAAACATATGTCAATGTGATAGATTTAGAGACTTTTTTTTTAATGCCAAGTTTTGATTGGAGAATTTTGCAATGGCCAGCAGTTTCGAGCACAAAACTTTCTTTAAGAGGGGAAGGATGTAATACTCCGAAAATTTATCAGTATTAACATGAAAAAAAAAAAAAACGTTACCATTACCACCATGTGGACATACAAGAGTGGGCTAATTTTGATGGAGAAGTTGGGCATATAATACCCAAAAGGGAAGCCGGCCAAACGAAAAAAATAAATTAGTTAGAATGTGTACATTATGGATATAACCACCATTTAATTATTTTGGCTAGGAAATTAGTTGATTATAATGCACAAGATTGGAAATTGCTAGTATTAACTATAATGCATTCACCTTGCCATTCTTAAATCTTTGTGTCATAAGCAGGAGGCTTAATCTTACATCCAAAACTCTTTGTAAATACCAAATCCCTTCCTCACTTTGCCACACATCATCTATTGCTTACTACACACACACACACACACACACACACACACACACACACACACACACACACACTCTCACTCACTCTCCCTCTCTCTCTTTGTCTCTCTGTCTCTCTTTCTTTCTCTCTTTCTCTCCCTATTGAGCAAAATTAATAGAATAATGGGGCTTTGACCCATGTAATTGAGGGATTGAGTAACATGGTCGTGGTCGACCTATTATTGCCTTAGTGGCTTCGTTGTTAAGCTTGTGTGGCCTGCTTGACATTTATCTAGGGCACATGAAGCTTTAGATCACTTCAGCTAACTTTTTGAAAATAATTGCATAAGTTAAGGTACATTGTGATGGTAATGCTCTTATCGTTATGTCATTTTATTGAATCCTTTTACTTAATAAGTTGCAATATGAAATAATTATTTTAATTGTTTTGTCATATTAATAGTGAACCCTTTTACTACTTTATTGAGCGTTGATCAATGAAGTTTGGGCTTCCCGATCAACCCAAGTATGCGCATATATTTTAATGATCATAACGGAGATTTGGCCTCTTACGGCTAAATATTTTACTAATGGGACATTAGCCCAATAATGTTGGGCGCCACCATAAGATAGTTAAAGGAGCATATGTTTTAACTCAGTTTGCTGAATAAAATGAATTTAATTGTGCACTAAATTATTTTACTGTATAATGTCATCTTGTACTAGGCCTATTTGGTTTACTATTTTCATATTTTATATTTTCAAGCTCATCTAAAAAGGGGTTCATGTGTCAAGAGAGATGACATGTAAAAGATATAGGCTCACTATATACAGTGTTAATTGTTTATATAATCCGTGATTTACAGCAACGGTTCCATCGAACCATCCAATCATATTAAAATGACAAGTTCCTTGTCGCCTCTTCTCATATTACAACCAATATCATTGCTCATTGTATGAGCCTTGTGTCGCCTCTTAGGTGACTCGGCGTAGCACACCCGACTTTTAAACTTTGGCATGAAAAGATATTTCCAAAAGTAATTCCCCGAAGATGCCAGGCCGTTACAGATGGTATCAGAGCCTTGTGTTTAGAAGAGGAGAGTAGGATACAGAGTAAAATTAGTAGCTCTAATATTAAGTAGGCATAGTACAGCGGGTATGGGTATTACACGGCTATTACATGATACTATGTGTTTTACATTGTTTTAGCTTGGAATGGCAGCTATAGTTTTATAGATTTACATATATGCATCCAGAGATTAAAATGGATATAGTATGACCTTCGAAGTTTATGGTCTTTAGTGAATTGATGGGTTGGATGTTTATGAATGTTAAGTTTCTTTGAATGAAGTTAGAAGTGTATATGCATAGATACATGGGATGCATGAACGGTGTATTTGAGGAACTGTGTGAAGGTTCTACAAAGTTGCTTGGATCATCAAAAATCTAGCATGATAATGTGCACAATGTCAGAATTATCTGCAAGAATATATGTTTATGTGTAGGATGATAGAGAATAAGGTGTTGATGTTTGACATTTTTTAAAACATTTCGTGGTATCGATGAATATTATGTGGGTGGGAAGTGTACAGGTCTTGGAAGCTTTTTTAATATAAGTGACCACAGTTCTTGTTGCTGTTTTATTTGGAGGCAATCTATAAATAAGGTAAGAATTAAGGATGGAGAATATGTATGCCTAATGATTTTGACATTACATAAGTTATTGTATGTGTGCTTAGAGAGTTAATAATGCTTATTCAAGCTATGTGATTTAGTGAGAACATATATATATATATATATATATATATATATATATATATATATATATATATATATAATATATATATATATATATATATATATATATGCACACACACACACACACACACACACACATTTATATATATGTATGTATGTATGTATATTTAAGTCTAATTCTAGCAGTTTTACATGCTACAGGGTTTAAATAACAGAGACACGATAGCAGTATAAGGTGTAATTAGGATTATCTTGATCACATGGGAAGATCATATTATGTAGCACGTTCTAAAAATTTGAAGAGTTTGTGGGATGTCTATTTTGTGAATATTTTGTGTTACATTTGCTTACACAAGGACATAAGAGGGGGGTGAATTGTGTATACCAGTTTTTTTGGTTTTCTCAAAACACTCGTCAGAACTGTTTGGAACACGTGTTTGCAGTAAAGTAGAAACAAGTATAATTGTGAAAACACTAAAGGAGACACAATATTTTTACGTGAAAAACCACCTCTGGCCCAACTGAGGTGTAAAAACCATGACCTACCACTGTAGGATTTCGGTAGCACTTTCACTAAATGGGCCGAATTCATTGCACACGTAACACACGTAACTAGTCTACCCCAAGACCCTAGTTATACGGACGCCACATCCAACGTCTCCTTAGAGACCACGTCTAATAACTTGGACAGCATGGACAATACGTCCAACGTCTCCTAAGAGACCACGTCCAACGTCTCCTAAGACTTGGATAATTTCTTGATTCAATGATGGAAAAAGAAATAGCGAGACACCTTACCTGAATGCTTCTAGACAAGCTGAATATAAGGTACAATACAAACCCTATTATGCCAATATTGAAGACTCGATTTAGCATTCTCTTTGAAGGTTTTCTCTCAGAAAATTCAGACTCACAAAGACAATTTTAAACCATTGGAAAACCTTGAGTGAAAATGTTGAGAGGCAAGAGATTATATACTCACGAAATGCTTTTGTCGCAAGTATATGGGAGGTTTTGGATTTTGTAATAACTCCCAAAAATACTCAGCATCCTAATAGGAATTAAATTTCTCAACAATATCCTTTTAGGAAATCATATCTTAAAAGATAATATAGAATTTTTTGAAAATATCTTCTTAGGAAAACCAAATTTATTTAGGAAAGAACTCTTTCCTAGACAAAACGTTATCAGAAAAGCAATCCTAAATATGGTAGGAACTTTATCATTTAGAAAAACTCTTCGAAAATCTTCAAACACGAGTTGTATATGTTGCCCTCAGAATGCCGCAGTCCTGATCGCTCACCCTACTCTGAGCAATGTTCTGAGTGGCGTAATAAATTCCTTAAAGGTGAGTGTCAAGTCAAGTTCTTCTAATTGGCATATTAACAAGAATCTAGATGGATACCATCAGTGATTAAACTAAGACTCTAAGACTCCTATACTTTGTTGATGTTGTGCGCATATTTCACTTTTGATGTTCCAAGCTCCTTCGAACTATTCTCCAGGGTTCTATGCTTCTTTGAACTGTTCTCCGAGGTGTTTGCAACCTATCTCAACATACAATTCTAGCACACTACTCAAGCATAGCTTGATAGCATACTGACTGGTACATTTGGGTTGTTATCATCAAACCCTTACACATGATTGTTTCAACAAATTTTCCCTTTTTGATGATGACAAACCAAGTGACCATCAAAGTGTGACAAAGTAAAGGGCAAAAACATTAGTGCCAAAATAGTAATTTAAGGAGTCTAACACACACGAGAGAAAGTAAGAGTAAGAATTAGCTTAAAACAGGCAGACCAATCAAAGCATAATCGCACTTATCTTCCCCCTCTTGATATCATTGAAAAGGTCGAGGGAACCATCTGCATAAATTTAGTAGGGATGCACCCACCACCACGGGTAATGAGGGAAAATAACAGCAATATAAGTCAAGTATATGGTACAGTAAGGATATTGGCCATTCGAGTCACGCACAAACAAATTACATAGGCACAAGCAAAGGTATAGCATACATGCATAAACCATCTAGGAACAGCCATATACTATTAGTAGTTGCATACATAATCAACTGTTTGAAAAATAGTGTTGGAAATAAGGAAAGGAATAGGTTCAGGTAGAGGAAGGTGGAGGAGGGAATTTGGATGTGAAGGCAAGAAAGACACTCAGCAAATCCTCATGACGTTTGGCATTGAGAGTCTTTTCCTCTGTAAGCACCTGCTTTGCTTTAGCTATCTCCCCCTACAATGTAATCTGGTCTTGTAACAGTGTATCAATTGTGGGAGCGCTAGATGTGGACGTTTCACTGGGAACAGGTCCAAGTGGCGTTTGGAGCCCCTGTTCTAAAGTTGCACTGTATCCTTTTGTCAGTTCAAAACCACACCTAATCAACGTGCTGTTGCCAATCTCATCACTGACCTGAAAGCCTATTCTCTTCTATAAGGGAATCCTCAGTTTCTCAAACACTGACTTCAGTAAGAATCCATATCCCATGTCATGATCCTTGGACTTTTCGACAATTCTCCCAATATGGCTAATCATAATTGCAGGCCAGTTAATTTGCTCACCCCTATCCAACATATCAGTGTAGCACATGTCCTTCAGATTAGCAAGGTTGCATCCCTGACCTCAGGGAATGAAGTTCTTAATGACAAAACAATATAACAATTGATGCAATGGCATCATTTCCCCCTTTCGCTCAGATCGGGACTTAGTCAGGTGGGGTTTTGGGGTTAGCTTGCGGGTCAATTCCAGCAGTCACTCTTCACCTAAGACGCTCTTGTCCTCTCACACATACACATTAAAACCTTCGGAGGACACCCCAAGTAATTCACCTAATTTCTTGGCATCAAACTGTAGGTCATGGTCATTAACTGTGCTTGTCGCCACTCCATTGGTGACAACACAGTTCTCATAGAACTCAATCAAGTCTAGAATTGAACATCCTCTCTTAGTATCCGTGAATAAGTCTAACCATCCTTGAGCTTCCAACTTCTCTAAGAACACCCCTGGCCCCTGTTCCTGAAAGTATGACACCTTAACTACCTTCTCCCGAACCACAGATTTCTGAAGGAAATGCTCATATCCCTCAGCAAGTGTCATAGTTTTTCTAATTTTCTTCTTCTTGGGTGCATTAGATTCTTCAACCAGTTCAGATACTTATTCTGGGGCAGCCCATTTTTGGGCAAGTTTCTTGGATGGAACTGGTTTGATGAGTGTTTTGGTGGGTGTTTTGGGACTTGGTTGGAGCAGCTCGTTTGAATTCGTAAAATTGGTTCATCCTCATCACTATCCTCAGCATCGTAAACAACAAATTCATTATCAACATGCTCAACATCATAATCCTTTGACTCCCCAACTGATTCAGCCTCATTGCCCCTTAATCTAGACTCGGCCACAACCGGGTCATATACCATAATCTCTCAACTGGCAATTGGGTGTACCAAAGGTACCATAGTAGGGTTCAAGTCTACTGATCTTAAGTCCAAGCTCTTCAAGAGCCCAAAAATAGAGGGAGTAATCGAAAAAGAAGGTGAGGGAGGGTTTCCCATACCAATCAAGATCATTTATAGTGATGAAGGTGCTAGTGATCTTCCCTCAGAACTCATCCCAATTCCGCCCCTTTTTCTTGCTAGTTGGTCTCATAGTGATCTTAGAAGTCTTGTGCTTGGAGGATGCTTGACCGCCACGAGTTATTGCCATTGAGACTTTGAGGATTTGAGGTGATTTTAGGTTTTGAAGGGGTTTAAAGAAGGAGAGGAAAATCGGGTTCTTATTGAAGAGAGAGAGATGGATGGATAGGTTATGAAGAGAGAGAGAGTGTGTAGGGATTTAATGGTGCATGGGTGGCCCAAAAAGCAAGGAAGTTTATGGGAGAGTTTATTTCAGCCCTTCTTGGAAAGAGAATATTTTGCATGCAGCACATCATTACACTAGGTATGGTATAAATTATAGGTTGGGTGTAATAAAAAAAGGAAATTTCGGTTTCCAACATTTCATTAATAATGTCACTTGGTCAGCAAATGATACAAACAGTGGTCAGGTTTGTTCCTAGAGCCTGTTCTTACTGTTAAAAGTTCGATGTCTCAGGACACTAAGGGCAATATCATTAGACCTCAATGACTGTTAGCATGTCACATTCCACACATATGCTAATAACAGTACAGAAAATTGAATACATCCATTGAATCAATTTATTTGATCTCAAAACCTTACTAGTCAATCATTAGGAGTTGATGAAGTACTTTCACGTTCCCTTAATCATACCTAATTCAAGTCTATTCCTCTCAAATTGTTCTCTACTCAGTGCCTTGGTAAAAATCAGCGATTTGTTTGTCAGTGGCATAAAAATTCATTGAAATTAAGCCCTTTTCTACATTGTCTCTTAAAAAATGATGGCGAATGTCAATATACTTAGTCCTTTTATGTTGACACGAGTTCTTGGCAATGTTAATTACACTTGTGTTATCACAGAATATGAGAATGCATCCCGTGTCAACATCAAAGTCCTTGAGTTGTTGCCGTATCCACAGCAATTGAGCATAAAAAGAAGCAGCCGCTACATACTCGGCTTCTGCTGTGGACATCGCAACTGTGTGTTGTTTCTTTGTAGACCAAGAGACCAAACAGGGTCTAAGAAAAGTAGCCATACCTGAAGTGCTTTTTCTGTCAACTAGAAATCCAGCATAATCAGCATCCGCACACCTAATGAGATTAAAATTATACCCTCAAGGACACCATAAAGCTAAGTCCGAGATCAAAATTGCAAACGTTTCCTCATAATCGATCTCCTCTTCTTGATTGTAATCCTGAACCACCAACCTGGCCTTGTTCCAAGTGACTGTTCTGAACTCATCCAGTTTGTTCTTGAACACTCACTTGGTGCCAATTATCGATCTGCTCTTAGGCCTTGGTTTAAGCTATCAAACCTTGTTCCTTTCGAAATGATGAATCTCTTCTTGCATGGCAGTAACCCGGTCAGAATCTACAAGAGTTTCATGAACATTCTTTGGCTTACTGTTGTATAAGAAGGCATAGAAAGCACAAAAGTTTCTGACTTTAGACCTAGTTTGCACCCTTATGTTGATATTAGATATAATCTGGTCAAGACGGTGCAAGCTCTGGTGCTTCCAGGGCCGTGGAGCAAATGAATCTACAGACATGTTTTCCAATCTTTCCTGAACAATTGATGAAACAAGTTCTGGATCTATTCTGGAGCCTGTTCCCCCAACTGTTCGGGAAGGATCAGGTTGAGTGGGTCGGTTCTGTCCCAAATCAGTTTCAGCAAAGCTTCTCCCTAACTGGCTTGCTCCCTACCCACCTTCCATATTTCCAGATCCAGGACTTGTTTCACCTTCAGGAGACTTACCATTATCCACCATGGAGTTTTGAGTGAGCGTGAGGTCATTTCTTACAAGACCAAGTTCGAACTCTTCATCCTGCATATCATGCTCAATCATGGAGTTAGTTTTATCAAACAATACTTACCTCTTCCCTCCTCTACTTGTGATCCTCATAGGACCACACAAATTAACATGTAGTGGTTCAAGAGGTTGGGAAGTACTAACACTGGTCTTTGACTTGAAAGAAGCTTTAACTTACTTTCCTCTAGCACAAGCGTTGTACACCTTGTCATCATTATACTTAATGAAAGGTAGTCCAACTACTAGGTCTTTGGAAACAAGTCTATTCAAGAGAGAAAGGCTTGCATGACCTACCATCTTGTGCCAAAGCATAACATCATCATCAAGAGCATTTAAACAAGTCAAATGATTTTGGGGAAGTGAAAGAACACACACTTTATGTACATTGTTGTGTTGCTTCCCCCTCAACACAACACTACCAGAATTGACATTGGTAATCAAGCATTGATCTGAAGAGAATTCAATATGATTACCTCTATCATATAATTGAGACACACTTAGCAAATTATGTTGTAACCCATTAACCAAGTTAACATTATCAATAGAGTGGGAGAGTAATTTACATATCTTACCTACACCAGTAATTTTCTCAAATTTGCCATTTTCAAATGCCACTCTCCCTCCATCAAAGGCTGTAATGAGAGGAAGTTTGATTTATCCCCCGTCATGTGCCTTGAGCAACCACTATCCAAGAACCATAGTTGATTGCCTCCTCTCACTTTAGCCTGCAAAACAGCTAAGTGTTTATCTTGGGAACCCAGATCCCCTTGGGTCCCGTTTTCTTTGACATGGACATTAACTCATCTTTTCTAATCCATATTTGCTTAACATACACTGAGTTTCTCTCTACGACCCTATTTCTCAAGGAACAAGTATATCGATAACGACCAGTCTTTCCACAGTGAAAACAGATTATATTTTCTTGAGTCCAACATATTTTTTGCTAACTGATCTAGTAACAGGTTTATTCACAAATCCTAGTCCCTTTTTATTGCAACTATGATGAGTGTTTAACCAATTAAGTGCTTCTGAGGAACTGTTCTAACGCCTATTCTGAACAAGGTCAGATTCGACTTTATGGAGCTTTTCAAGCAACTGACTACTTTCATTTATCAGGGCTTCCATCGTGAGTGCTTCTGAGGAACTGTTTCTGTGCCTATTCTGAATGAGGTCAGATTCGGCGTTATGAAGCTTTCCAAGCAACTGATTGTTTTCACTCACCAATAATTCTATCTTAAGTTTCAGTTCTCGAGACTCTTCTTCCAGCTTTGAGAGATCAGTGTTAAACACTTCTTCTCTCTTGTTCATTAGTTCCTTAAGGGTGTCTAGTTTATTACATAAAACAATAACTTTTTCATCACTTTTGAGTTTTTCACAAGTGAGAGCCTCATTCATATGCCCAAGTTCTTACTTCTTTCTTTCCAGTCTTTTAACATCCTTTTCTAATCCTGAGGAGGTATTTTTAAGCATGCAATTTTTAGAATTTACTATCTCACATTCTTCCATCAATGTAAAAACTAATTTTTCAAGTTTCCTCTTGCTAAGATTACGTACCTCTTCCTTGAGTTGGGACAAACTCTCGATTGAATCAGAATCTGAATCACATTCTCTTCGGGCCATAAGAGCTACTGCTTTCTCTCTATCTTGAGAGTCCTCTTCTTCTTCTGAGGTATCACCCCAGGCTACCATCATTGCCTTGGTGAACTGTTTTTCAGCATTGGTTAACTACGTCTTGTTGCCTCTAGTTTGGACCTATTCTGACCCCTATTCTTCCTTCAGCAAAGAGCAATTCTTCACAATATGATCTTGCCTTCCATACTTAATGCGTCCTGAGAACTAATCTCGATCACTATTCTTGGCCTTGCTGGTATTGCCATTCTTGTATTTGCTTTGCCCTCTTTGAAGAATTTTTTGAACTTTCGAGCGATCATGGCCATCCCTTCTTCATCAAAATTTGAGCTATTGCTTTCTCTAGCTTTTAGTGCTAGTCCTCGGTCTTTCTTAACTTCTTTCTTCATCTGAGAATTCCTTATTAGTTCATGCTTTTGTAGATTCCCAATAAGCTCATCCAAGGAGATCTCATTCATCTTCCTGGCATCTTGGATAGCAGTGACTTTTGATTTCCATGATTGAGGTAAAATTCGTAGGACCTTCCTTACCAATTCTTCAGCGGTAAAGGATTTTCCCAATGATTTTAATGCACTAGTGATATGGGTAAACCAAGTATACATGTCCATAACTGTCTCTTTATTGCTCATCTCGAATAGCTCATACTTCCTTACCAATAGCTCGATTATGGATTGCTTGACTTGATTTGTTCCTTCATGAGCTATCTGAAGAGCATTCCATGTCTCCTTTGCTATTCACACTCTGAGATGCGAGTGTACTTGCCAGGTCCGAGTCCAAAATACAGCAGTTTCTTGGCCTTGGCTTTCTTCTCCATCTTCCTGAAGTCGTCTCAGTTGAATTCCTTCGGCTCTTTAGGAGCAGTCTTCCCATCAGTTGTGACTTTCACTGGAATGTAAGGACCATTCACAATGAGCATCCATAACTCATAACCCTCAGCTTGGATATGGTTCTCCATTCGATTTTTCCACCAGTTGTAGTGCTGTCCATTGAAATATGAAGGTCTGGTCACATATTGACCTTCCAAGATTCCTTGTGGAGCATTCATCTTTTCAGGATCTCTGAAGGTGTTAACCTAAATATGAGAACTCCGCTCTGATACCACTTGTTAGATTTACTCATACAAGGACACAAGGGGGGTGAACTGTGTCTACCACTTTTTTTGGTTTTCTCAAAACACTCGTCAGAACTGTTTGGAATGCGTGTTTGTAGTAAAGCAGAAATAAGTATAATTGTGAAAACAGTAAAGAAGACACAATATTTTTACGTGGAAAACCACCTTTGGCCCAACTAAGGTATAAAAACCACGACCTACCACTGTAGAATTTCGACAACACTTTCACTAAACGGGCCAAATTCATTACACACGTAACACAAGTAACTAGTCTACTCTGAGACCCTAGTTATAGGGACATCACATCCAACGTCTCCTTGGAGGCCATGTCCAATGACTTGGACAGCACGGATAATACGTCCAATGTCTCCTAAGAGACCACGTCCAACGTCTCCTAAGACTTGGACAATTTCTTGATTCAATGATGGAAAAAGAAATAGCAAGACACCTTACCTGAATACTTCTAGACAAACTGAATGCAAGGTACAATGCTGTAACAACCCGACCCCAACCCATATTTATTTATTTAAATCAGCTTTATTTATGTCATTAATCATGTTTTTTCATTTACTTTATCATGTTTATTGACCTAATCACTTATGGTTATTTGTTTTACCAAATCATGTTTATTAAATTCAATTACTCTCAATTTATTTAGTTAACAAATTCCACTATGTAATTTAAAATTTCCACCTTCATTTATTGTATTTAATCATCCCGGTTGAAAGATATTTCTTTTTGGATACCACTTTGCAACTCAAGTTTCATTGATTGTTAATTCGAGTTTCGTTGATTGATTAAATATCGGGTGAATTGATATTAGGCCTCGGTGAGTATAAATTAGTGATTAACTATTTTCTTACCTTCGGTAAACTTTAATCCTGAGTAATACAAAATTTTATCTTTGCTCAACACTTCAAATAATTTTTCGAGCCGGAACTTAGCTTGTTGGGCCCAATACAAAAACCCAAAACTTTGCTAACTTTATTATTTCACTAATTTTTCATTTTAGTACCTAATTTTAATTAGCAAAAAGCTACTTTTAGGTGGATAATTTTCATCCACATGTAGCTATTAATTGAATATTTATAATCACAAAAATTCAACAAAAATTCGCAAACCCAACTCTTCATTTTCTTTCTCCTCTCCACGGCTCCATGTGCAGAAAACAGGGGCAGTAGCTGCTGCCCCTTGTGTCGCTAGTTTTGTTGCCTTCTGGCTACTTTTCCAGCCATCTCTCGGCTACCCTACTTCCCTTTGTTGCCAGCTATCTTGTCCAATCATCTAAATCACTCAAAACAGCCCCCTCCTCCCTCTAATTCAAGCCTAAAGTGAGGTATATTCCAAAACCGTAACTTGTTTTATCTTGAGTTTTATGGTTATTTTATTTATGGGCTATGTTTGGATGATCAAATTGATAGTTATTGTGCAATCTTTTTTGAGCTTGGAGATATTTGAAGTTACGAGTATTTGATCAAGAGCATGATTTTCACGATTTTGTATATGTTGAATTGCCACTATCGAAAATTCTGCAAACTATGGGATTGTTCAAAAATTCTAAAATGTTTACTATAGCTTCTATATATTATTTGGGATTTTCTGGCATAATTTCATGAATTTTGGAGGTGTAATCAGTGAGTTATGGAATTTTGAAGAAAACTGCCCTATTTTGGATACGAATTATATAATTACGTATTAATGAAGTTGTTTAGAGTTTGGATATGCATATGAGGCCTTAAATGATCTTTTTATATCTGATTGTGGTGATTTGAAATAATTTCAGGTGAGTTTTATGTGAAAAAAGAAGAGAAAGTTAAATCAGTTAAGGGCTGAAATTTTAGGAAATTAGGGCTGAATTTGGGATTAAACTGGTAATAAATGGTCCAGCCAAAAATTATGATTTTTGGTGGGTATATAGCTCAGTGTGTTAGCTAAAAATGCCTCTTGAATCACCTCAATCCAAGGTTTGTGGAAAAGGTTATGGTCATTTTACCAAAGCTGTGCAGGATGGACCAAAAACTAACATACTTGTGTTTTAGCCTCATTTTGGGAACTCTATTGTGGAAATCATGCTTTGTGTCCTTAAGGAATGTTTTAGAAGACTTCATAATATTCACATATTGGGGTTTTAGGTCTCCATTTGAGGTCTAGGGTGGAAGTTATCAATTGTTGAAGTGAACTGCCCTACTTTGGTGGACATTGGGCTATTATTGCAATTTTTGTGCAGCGTACACTTGGAGGAAAATTCTGAAAATTGTACTATGGATTGTTCATATTATCTTTGGATTTTCTATAATATTCCATGAATTTTGGTTGAGTAATTGAAATTTGGTGATTTTTGGAAGCATTTTGAATAAATGTGTAAAGACCATGCACTCATTTCGATCAGGCACTCATTTCGATCATTTTGGGGATTGATTGAGATTGATCATGCACTCATTTTGTGTATTTTGGCTCAAGCATGGTCATTTCGGGGGACACAAATATTCATGGACTTTCATGGAGCATTTAGCCTGATTAACGAGGAATAAAAAGACAAATATATAAATTAGGAGTTTGTTTATGAGTTGTGAATCATTTATGGATTTTACAAAGAAAATACCAAGCTTAGTGTGTTTAATAGCTTCTATTGAGTTCAATGACTCATTTGAGGTGGAATTATTTATCTAATGGATTTATAAATGAAATATGAGAAGTGGGGAGAGTTGTGACTCAGAAACCATATTTATCAGACCAAGTTGTTGCAGTTTATGTTAATTTGAACCAAGATATATCTCTCTTTTCCTTAAACCTTTATTACTTACTCACTTCAACATATATCAAGCCAATCTAGTGTACTTGCCATTATCTTGAACCAAGTTATACATCCGCAAGCCTTAAACTTGTATCAGTAACCTATTTCAGAAAAGGCCATAACCACTCTTTCAATTATCACCATGAATGCCTTTTCCTTTGTAATCTCATTTATCTCATTGTGGCCTATTTTACTTTCATTTATATATCAAATTTAATTACTTTTATTAATTTAGTTTTGAAGTTATATTCAACTTATGTATACTATTTAATTACTCAATTTCTATTACACATACTTTTACTTACTCAATTATGTGAGTACGGATCATTTACTGACTACACATACTTACAATGACATTTATGAAACAGAGTTGAGGCCTAGTTATCGTTCCCTGTTATGCAAAAGTATTATCACGTCAGAACATTTATCAAGTTAGATGACATTTATGAAACAGCTGATTTGGATCAACTCAGATGTCATCTTTTAAAGGCTCAAAGTACGTCCATTGCCTATATCTTCAGAACGTAGATCATGTTTATCAAGTTACAACTCTTGATGAGTTTATCAATGAATCAGTTTATACAGTGATTTGCTATTTAACTTATGGCCCCGTTAGTTATCATCTATAGGGCGTCAGCCAATCAGTTACCTGCGCGGCTTCAGCCCAATTCTTGATCGGATTGGCAGGCGTACACCTATGTATAGATCATATCAGTGTAAGGGGTTCACATCCAGATAATAATGAGCAATTCAGTTTCATATTACTTTCATTTTCATTATTATTGCCAACTAAATGAATTGCAAAGACGAGTACCCATCAATAGTGTTTCTATGCCCATTTTACAATACAGGAATGTATGTACTAAGTTTTTGCTCATATTTTCGAATTCTTTTCATGTTTTCTATTTTAGGTGATGAAGTATCACATGTTTCTCCATTTAGCAAGCCCTTTTAGAACTCGTCAGATGCTCACAGTAGATTTAGCATAGCATAAATATTGGATCCGACCTTAGGGTCAAATTACTTATGTGGTGTGGAATGTGAGTTAGTACACGGTATGGTTGAACTATTATGGACTTTAGTCTTGAAGTGTTTCAGTTTAATAGATTTTGTGATTGTGAACACGAGTTGCAAGATTAAATGGATTAAGTGAGCCTTGTCCTTATCAGGACGGCGGTAGCACCTGCTATTATTAAGTCTTCCGCTGCAGTTTTTTGTAAATCATATCATTAGTATTTTGGGGGCGTTACAGATTTGGTATCAGGGCTAAAGTTTTAACGGCTGCTATGAGCTATCAGGTGTTTGTGAGTTAGATATCAGGGTGTGTATGAGTTATGTTAGACCAGCTAAATGAGCTAATTGGACCAGTTAAATGAGCTATTGACTATACGTTAATATGTATGGGCATATATAGAGGAACCATTTCCATCTGGGTGACTCAATCATTTGGTAATATCCTGAGATCCGAGCATTAGCAAAGTGGAGTGTAAAACCATTGGGATCACCTATTAGTGAGGCATGCTCTCATTTATTTGGGAGTTGTATTGTCTGTTTCATTTCTATTTTTATTTAAATTTTTGCAATCGTGCACTCTGGGTGTGTGACCCGTTGAGTTATGAACTCCGGCGTGTGGCCATTGAGCTATTGAAGTGCTTTTCTCCATTTCAGGTATCCATTGTAAGGCTTTAAGCCTGGTTTTAGCCCTACGATTTGAGAGTCTTATTGAGGTGTGTTAATATATGGTTGAAACGCAATGTGGGGATGCCATTTGCAACTTCTTAAAGGATTAATATAGTGTCAAGTTAGATGTAAACATCTAGATGAGGAAATGCCTTGTGGGGCAATATCTTTAAGGTAAACTAGTATGAGATGAATACTGCAATGAATGCTCATGTATGGTGACAATAATTAGTAGCTTAAGGTGTGCTACTTGGCATTATATGTATGGTACAAGTAAGGTTAAGCTGTCATGTATAGGAATTATCCGATCTTGACGCTACGACCATACCTCATTAATGCTCCCATTACTTCCTGTCATCTACCCTAGTTACCTTGAATTGTTCAGCGGCATCATTTCTTTGTCACGAACACTCTCTTGATTTGTAATGGGGTGTTTATGGAAATACACATATGTGGTTTATGGGGACTTCTTCAAACACGTATGAGCAACCTTTCTTATAGGCGATTCAAACGCTGGCAATCCAGTCATCACTATGCTCATACTTTTACTGCCACCTACATTAACTCCTTAATTCTATTTGGGCACTATTCATTTATAGCTTGAAAAGTCTTTGGTTGCTTCAGACCCAGTCATTGAGTGACTTTTCAATAATTAAATGAATCCATATTGTTTGTGTTTCTATCGCACCATAACATCATGTTGGCATACTATTCTATGGTCATAATTGCGTGTCGTTACTCAAATTATTTTGGTAATCCTTCCTTCACTAGTATAGCCTATCTTATTAATGATAAACAGCGATTTGTGCCATTTCCATATGCCAGCAGTGTTGAAGCTTATGTACCTACCCAAGACTTCTATTTACTGCAAAATATGTTATTGGTGGATGTCATCATGTTCAGTCATAAGACTGACTCCATCATCTTGACGTATTGTCCTTTCAAACACTAGATGAATAAAATTTCCCTTTTGATAGTGTTGACCCTCATCTTCGTCATTTTACTCACCTGCAGATACCGTATGGCTTTTCAAAAGTCGCTTTGGTAACCTGTTTCATTTCTTCACCTTCATTACTTAATACTCCCTCTCAACTTCATAACATCGATCATTTACTTTACTACCATGGCCATCGTGGATAAACTGCATGTCTTGTACATGCAGGTTTTCTATGCCTTGTCTCTTTCATTACGATTCTTCGCCCTTTCATTCATTCAGCTTACATATCGATCCTTTCTAATCAATAAAGAAATATCTTTGCAAGAGTTCATGTTACGGTTATATCTCTTTACATTTTAGATTATCCCCTTATCATTTTAATTTACTAAGGCCAGTAGGCAGTTGAATGTTTATCTTTTATACACATGCCTCTAGTAGTATTACTGGAACCATATTCACTGGACATTCAATCCAGTTTGATTGGCAGATCTAGCATCATTATGGGAGTGAACTAACTGTGTACTTATAGGACTAAGATAGTTGGTAAGGATCTTAAGGTTAGCTTGAGAGATGAGGATTGGTTAAATGCGCATTTCTACGGGCCGACAGAAGAAAATCCCTATTTATCCCCCACAATTACATTATGCAAGCAAGTGAATTATCATGTCAGTAATGCATGGAATATTAGTGATTTGTCAACCACATTCGGTATATCCATATCCATATTTACAGTTGGTGGATTTAGAGATGTTTCATCCGAAAACTTTTAGGACTGTTTTCCCCCCAAGCAACATTGATTTGCAGATCAACCTAGTTCTAGGTGCTCACTCCATTTTCAGAGCCCCTATCACATGACCCCCAGCAGAGTTCAAGGGACTACAAATTTAGTGAAGTGAGTTGTTATAGAAGGAAGTTATTTGACCAAGTGTGTCACTATAGGAAACCCTCGTTTTATATGTGTAAAGAAGGAAGACAGAATCTTATGGTTGTGTACTGCGTGCAGAAAGCTGAACAAAATCATAATAAAAAATAAGTGCCCTATACCTTGCATAAATGATTTATAGGATTAACTGCCAATAACAGATGTCTTTTCCAGGAATGAATTGAGGTCCGGATATCACACCTAAACCATGCAACAACAGCTTTTCTCTTAAGGGAATGCCCTTTTATAGTCATTCTTATAATTGTTTGCTTGTATCATTTTCAAAACTTGATACTATCCAATATTGCTTAATCTTCGTTGCATTTTAACCCAATATTTCCTATTTAGGTGATCTTCTATGTCTTTGCAAACCCATTGTTCAGTGTGCTATGCATTTTTATTAGACCTTATATGGTTGTCAACATTCCAGTGCTCTCGACCTTCACCATCTTTATTTCATGATCATGAGTTATCGTTCAATCCGCTGAGAGCTGATTCACACATCTACCTTACATCTCATTTATTCATAATAATACGCTTGTATAACTTGTCTTGAGTTCATAATATAATTCAACTCTCATTGGTGTGGGTGATTGCGATTGTCATAATCCCTTTATTGTCACACATATATCTTACATGCTCATAACTAAACTTTAGCTTTTCTGTTCAACCGTATTACTAGACTTGAATTAGTTCTATATGAGCAAAGACACGTTTCTCATGTCGCTTGTTCAATCTATTTACTTATCCATTGAGACTTTGCTCGTTCAATCTATTGATCTATCCATTGCATTTTACCGGTTCAATCTATTGATTTATTTATGGCACTTGTAATTCTCACGCCTATATCTTATATCCACTTGTCATAAGTGAACTTTAGTAACCTATATTTAATCTTATTGTTGTACTTGACTTGGCTCCATATAAGCAAATCCATGTTTCCTTTCCACCGCAGCCTATTCAATCTATTTATCTATTCATTAGACCTTGCTTATTCAAGCTATTTATTTATCCATTGTACCTTGTTTATCCAATCCATTTATCTATCCATTGGCACTTTGCTCGTCTAATCTATTAATCTATCTATTACACTTTGCTTGTGCAATCTAGTTGTCTATCTATTGCACTTATCTTTTTTCCTGTGGCATTATATTTCAGAATTCATAATACACTTATGGTTATCTTTATTCTAATCAGCCCATGATAACCTCTCCTTTACTTGCTTTTTTTAGTCTCATTGTTCATTTATTTTGTATACAATGATTCACTTGGCTAAGAATTTGATCACTCTCATCCCTAACCATAGTCATTTCATTGCCCTTTATCGACCCGGAGCAGATCCTTGAGTAGTCTGATAAAGGGAGATCCTGTGATGCATTAGGAATATCAGAGAAGGACATTTTGATAAGGGCATAATCTCAAGCATTGTCTAATTATATTAGAGTGAGCCAGAAGAAACATTAAGCATAAGGTCAGAGCTAACCCAAGTAAGCACTATGAGGGGATATTCAAGTACATGTTGAGGTGATAAACGGCTGACAAAAGAGTTGTGCTGGCAAAACAAGGAAATCACCAATGTCTCTGATGGGTTATAAACTATTTCAAAAGGCTTTTCTAAAACAAGCAGTAAGAGACCGACTATCCAAGGTCAAGTATGGACTAGTTACATGAGGCCTTATGATTCATAGAAAGGTTAAATCATGTAGTTTATTGACTGCACCTACCAGTCGAACTTGAACACGTATATAACGTGTTTTATAGCTCGTTATAGTATTAGAGTCCTTATCAGGGTATATATTAGTTTCCATTAGTAGACAAGGTGATGAGCCACTAGTGGGCACCTCTTCACTAGTAACAAGCTTATTTTCTTTCGAAGAGAATATCACTTTTGAAGCAAAGTAATTGAGTTCATTGAGGCTATTGTGCGAGAAGTATCGGGATCTACCACTGAAACATGGGATTAAGAAGTTACACAATATGTACACCCTTAGTCGGAGTACATTCGGCAAATTATACCTCTTCAGAGGGAAGCAATGGAAACCAATGGCCCATGTGTTTTAAAGCAGCATTGCATATAGTTGACCAGCGTTATAAGTTTTGAGGACGAAACTCTTTAAGGGGGGAAGGCTGTAATAACCCGACCCTAACCCATATTTATTTATTTAAATCATCATTGTTTATTTCATTAATCATGTTTATACATTTACTTTATCATATTTATTGACCTAATCACTCATGGTTATTTGTTTAACCAAATAATCTTTATTAAATTCAATTACACTCAATTTATTTAGCTAGAAAATTCCATTATATTATTTGAATTTTGCACCTTCATTTATTATATTTAATCATCCCAGTTGGGAGATATTTTATTTTGGGTACCATTTTGTAACTCAAGTTTCATTGATTGTTAATTCGAGTTTCGTTGATTGATTAAATGTCGGGTGAATTGATATTAGGCCTTGGTGAGTATAAATTAGTGATTAATTATTTTCTTACCTTTGGTAAACTTTAATCCTGAGTAATACAAAATTTTATCTTTGCTCAACACTTCAAATAATTTTTCGAGCTGGAACTTAGCCTGTTGGGCCCAAAATAAAAATCCACAACTTTACTAACTTTGTTATCTCACTAATTGCTCATTTTAGCACCTAAACTTAATTAGCAAAAAGCTACTTTTGGGTGGATAATTTTCAGCCACATGTAGCTATTAATTGACAATTTATAACCACAAAAATTCAACAAAAATTCACAAACCCAACTTTTCGTTTTCTCTCTCCCCTTCACGGCTCCAGTGTTAGAGCTGCTAGTTTTGGTGGCTTCTGGCCACTTTTCCGACCACCTCCGAGCTGCCCTGTCTTCCCCTTGTTGCCAGCTACCCTGTCCAATCATCTAAAGCACTCAAAACAGCCCCCTCCTCCCTCTAATTCAAGCCTAAAGTGAGGTATATCCTAAAACCCTAACTTATTTTATCTTGAGTTTTATGGTTGTTTTATTTATGAGCTATGTTTGGATGATCAAATTGATAGTTATTGTGCAATTTTTATTGAGTTTGGAGATGTTTGGAGTTATAGGTATTTGATCAAGAGCATGATTTCACGATTTTGTATTTGTTGAATTGCAACTGTTGAAAATTCTGGGAATTATGGGATTGTCCAAAAATTTTGAAATTTTTACTGTAGCTTCTCTATATTATTTAGGATTTTTTGGCACAATTTCATAAATTTTGGAGGTGTAATCAGTGAGTTATGGAATTTTGAAGAAAACTACCCTGTTTTGGATACGAATTATGCAATTATGTATTAAGGAAGTTGTTTAGAGTTTGGACATGTATATGAGGCCTTAAATGATCTTTTTATATCTGATTGTGGTGATTTGAAATGATTTCAAGTGAGTTTTATGTGAAAAAAGAAGAGAAAGTTAAATCGGTGAAGGGCTGGAATTTTAGTAAATTAGGGCTAATTTTGGGATTAAACTGGTAATGAATGGTCCAGCTAAAAATTATGATTTTTAGTGGGCATATAGTTCAGTGTGTTAGCTTTAAAATTCCGCTTGAATCGCCTCAATCCGAGGTATGTGGAAAAGGTTATCGTCATTTTACCTAAGCTATGCAGGATGGACCGAAAACTAACACATTTGTGTTTTAGCCCCATTTTGCAAACCCTATTCTGGGAATCATGCTTTGTGTCCATAATGAAATTTTAGAAGACTTTGTAATCTTCACATATTGGGGTTTTAGGTATCTATTTGAGGTCTAGGGTGAAAGTTATGAATTGTTGAAGTGCACTAACTTACTTTGGTGCAAATTGGGTTGTTATTGCAATTTCTGTACAGCGTACACTTGGAGGAAAATTCTAAAAACTGAACTGTAGATTGTTCATATTACTTTTGAATTTCCTATAAGATTTCATGAATTTTGGTTGAGTAATTGGAATTTGGTGATTTTTGGACGCATATTGAATAAATGTGTAAAGAGCATGCACTCATTTCGATTAGGCACTCATTTTGATCATTTTGGTGATTGACTGAGATTGATCATGCACTCATTTTGTATATTTTGGGCCAAGCACGGTGATTTATGGGGACACAAATATTCATGGACTTTCATGGAGCCTTTAGCCTGATTAATAAGAAATAAGAAGTCAAATATACAAATCGGGAGTTTGTTCATGAGCTGTGAATTATTTATGAATTTTACAAAGAAAATGTCAAGTTTAGTGAGCTTAATAGCTTCTATTGAGTTCAATGACCTATTTGGGGTAGAATTCTTTATCTAGTGGATTTATGAATGAAATATGAGAAGTAGGGAGAGTTGTGACTCAGAAACCATATTTATCAGACCAAGTTATTGCAGTTTATGCTAATTTGAACTAAGATATGTCTCTCTTTGCCTCAAATCTTTATTACTTACTCACTTCAGCATATACCAAATGCATTTATCAAGTCAATCTAGTGTACTTGCTATTATCTTGAACCAAGTTATACAGCAGCAAGCCTTAAACCTGCATTAGTAACCTACTTCAAAAAAGGCCGTAACCACTTTTTCAATTATCACCATCAAGGCCTTTTCCTTTGTAATCTCATTTATCTCATTGTGGACTTTTTTACTTTCATTTACATATCAAATTTAGTTACTTTTATCAATTCAGTTTTGAAGTTATATTGATATACACAAGTTATGTATACCATTTAATTACTCAATTTCTGTTACACATACTTTTACTTACTCAATTATGCGAGTACGGATCATTTACTGACTGCACATACTTACAATAACATTTATGAAACTGAGTTGAGGCCTAGTTATCGTTCCCCATTATGCATAAGTGTTATGAAGTCAAAACACATTTATCAAGTCAGATGACATTTATGAAATAGCTGACTTGTATCAAGTTAGATGTCATTTTTTAAAGACTCAAGGTACATCCATTACCTGTATCTTCAAAAAGCAAATCATGTTTATTAAGTTGTAACTCTTAATCAGTTTATCAATGAATCAGTTAACTTATGACCCCGTCAGTTATCATCTACAGGGCATCAGCCCATTATTTACCAGCGCGGCTTCTGGCTAACTCTTGATCGGATTGGCAGATTTATACCTATGTATAGATCATATCAGTGCAAGGGGTTCACATCTAGATAATAATGAGCAATTCAGTTTCATGTTACTTTCATTTTCATTGTTATTGCCAACTAAATGAATTGCAAAGACGGGTACCCATCAACAGTGTTTCTATGCCCATTTACAATACAGGAATATATGTACTGAGTTTTTGCTCATATTTTCGAATTGTTTTCATGTTTTCCATTTTAGGTGATGAAGTATCACATGTTTCTCCATTTAGCGAGCCCTTTTGGATCTCGTCATATGCTCACAGTGGATTCAGCATAACATGAATATTGGAACCGACCTTAGGGTCAAGTTACTTGTGTGGCATGGAATGTGAGTTAGTACATGGTATGGTTAAACTATTAAGGACTTTGGTCTTGAAGTGCTTCAGTTTAATAGATTCTGTGATTGTGAACACGAGTTGCAAGATTAAATGGTTTCAGTGAGTCTTGTCCTTATCAGGACGACGGTAGCGCCTTCTATTATTAAGTCTTCCACTGCAGTTTTCTGTAAATCATATCATTAGCATTTTGGGGGCGTTACAAATACAAACCCTATTATGGCAATGTTGAAGACTCGATTTAGCACTCTCTTTGAAGGTTTTCTCTCAGAAAGTTCAGACTCACAAAGATAATTTTAAAACATTGGAAAACCTTGAGTGAAAACGTTAAGAGGCAAGAGATTATATACTTACGGAATACTTATGCCGTAAGTATATGGGAGATTTTGGATTTTTGTAATAACTCCTAAAAATACTTAGCATCCTAATAGGAATTAAATTTCTCAACAATATCCTTTTAGGAAATCATATCTTGAAAGATAAGATAAAATCTTTTGAAAATATCTTTTGAGGAAAACCAAATTTATTTAGGAAAGAACTCTTTCCTAGGCAAAACTTTATCAGAAAAGCAATCCTAAATATTGTAGGAACTTTATCATTTAGAAAAACTCTTTGAAAATCTTAAAACACGAGTTGTATATGTTGCCCTCAGAACGCCGTAGTCCTAATCGCTCACCCTGTTCTGAGCAGTATTCTGAGTGGCGTAATAAATTCCTTCAAGGTGAGTGTTAAGTCAAGTTCTTCTAATTGGCATATTAACAAAAATCTAGATGAATACCATCAGTGATTAAACTAAGACTCTAAGACTCCTATACCTTGTTAATGCTGTGCACATATTCCACTTTTGATGTTCCAAGCTCCTTCGAACTATTCTCCAGGGTTCCACACTTCTTCGAACTGTTCTGCAGGGTGTTTGCAACTTGTCTCAAGACATAATTCCAGCACACTACTCAAGCATAGCATGATAGCATATTGACTGGTACATTTGGGTTGTTATCATCAAAACCTTACACATGATTGTTTCAACATTTTGGATGGCACCTGATTATCGAAGACATAGTCAATCAAGGCTTTTAAGAGTTTTAAAAAAAAAAGTTCTAAAGGGCTCAATATTTTAGGGACTAGATATCCTTTGGGGTTGTATTCAACTCTGAATTATGTGGGATATATGACTAGTTAAGTGAATATGTGTTTATTATAATTAATTGTTTGATTATTTTTTTGGAAAAAATAGAAATATTTAAGCAACAGGAAGCTGTGTTTATATTTGATCATAGTGGATAGTTATTTACTTACAATAAAAGCGACATGGGATGCTTACACTAAAGTATGGATGCATGTAATTCTAAAATTTTTTATGGATTTTGGTAGCATGATATGCTCATTTTGGGTGGTTCTCTTTATATAGCCTTATGTGGCATTATATTTTGCTATTTTGCATTATTAAGGACCTAATGTCGCTTATATTGATCCATAGTGGTTTAAAATTATGGATATTGGCTGACCTTTTTGAGTTCATAGTTCATAACTAACAGTTCATTGAGAAAATATTCTCTTAGGGTTGGATTTAATATTTGATTAATATATGTGTGCGAAATTATTTTTATATTTGATTATGGCTAATGGTTGTTTACCTATGATAAAAGTGACATGAGGTATTAAGATCATGATATATTATTTTATAAGAGTGCCAATATAGGAAAAATTTTATTTCCTATTGTGAAGGTGCATATGTGATTATATATATATATATATATATATATATATATATATATATATATATATATATATATATATATATATATAGATATATATATATGTTTGATTGTCGCCTTCGTTGAGGTAATTCATATATTGGGAAAGATCGATAATTGTTAAGGCAAAATTTAAGGTTGGAATATAATATGATAATTGTGATATTGTATGAGGTATCATTTATACATGGGCAATAGTATAAGGGTATTCGTAGCGTTGTTTGATATCAAGGAAACTCTAAATAGAGTTGCCTTACTTGTTATGAGTTAAACAATTAGCCTTTATATCATGTGAAAGGTATTTCGATTGCTTTAATGGAACTAGATAGAGACTAGAGAGTCTGTAAGATGGATCATCTGTAAATGGGGGGTGTGTTACCCAAGAAGAGTTAATTATGACCTAAAATCGAAAAGGACTCAAGTATTAAGTTCAACATATGGAAGGCATATCAAAACATTGTCAACATGATGGATTGAGAGACTTTTTTTTAATGCCAAGGTTTGATTGGAGAATTTGGTAATGGTCAACAGTTTCGAGGACAAAACTTTCTTTAAGAGGGGAAGGATTAATACCCTGAAAATTTATCATTGAACATGAAACAAAAAGTACCATTATCAACATGTGGACTTACAAGAGTGTGCTAGTTTTGAAGGACATGTTGGGCATGTAATACCCAAAGGGAAGCTAGCGAATGAAAAAAAAGAGAAAAAAATTAGTTGGGATGTGTACATTATGATAATACCACCATTTAATTATTTTGGCTGGGTATTAATTGATTATAATGCACAAACATTGGGAATTGCTAGTATTATTTATAACACATTCACCTTGCCATTCCTAAATATTTTTACGATAAGAAGGGGGCTTAATCTTACATCCAGGACTCTCTATAAATACCAAATCTCTTCGTCACTTTGCCACACATTATCTATTGTTTACTACGCGCGCACACACACACACTCTCTCTCTGTCTCTCTCTCTCTCTCTCTTTTCTCTCTCCTCTCTTTCTCTCACACACCCTCTCTCTCTCTCTCTCTCACTCTCTCTGTCTGTCTCTGTCTCTCCCTCTTTCTTTCTCTCTTTCTCTCCCTATTGAGCAATTAATGGAATAGTGGGTTTTGACCCATGTAAGTGAGGGATTGAGTAAGATGGTTGTGGTCGACCTATTATTGCCTTATTGGCTTTGTTATTAAGCTTGTGTGGCCTACTTGTCATTTATCTAGGGCATGTGAAAATTTAGTTCACTTCAGCTAACTTTTTGAAAACAATTGCATACGTTAAGGTACATTGTGATGGTTATGCATCTTATCCTTATGTCGTTTTGTTGAATCCTTTTGCTTAATAAGTTGCAATATGAAATAATTGTTTTAATTGTTTTGTCCCATTAATAATGAACCCTTTTACAGCTCTATTGAACGTTGATCAACGAAGTTTGGACTTTCAGATCGGCCTAAGTATGCGCATATATGTTCAATGATCATAACAGAGATTTGGTCTCCTACAGCTAAATATTTTATTAATTGGATATTAGCCCAATAATGTTGGGTGCCACCATAAGATATTTAAAGGAGCACATGTTTTAACTCAGTTTGCTGAATAAAATGAACTTAATTGTGCACTGAATTATTTTACTGTATAATGTCATCTTGTACTAGGCCCATTTGGTTCACTATTTCTGTATTTTATATTTTCAGGTTCATCTAAAAAGCGGTTCATGTGTCGAGAGAGATCACACGTAAGAGATATAGGCTCTCCATTTACAGTGTTAGTTATTTATGCAACATATGATTTATAGTAATGGCTCTATTAGACTACCCAATCGTATTAAAATGACAAGTTCCTTGTTGCCTCTTCTCTTATTACAACCAATGTCATTGTTCATAGTATGAGCCTTGTGTTGCCTCTTCGGTGACATAGCGTAGTGCATCCGACTTTTAAACTTTGGCATGACAAGATATTTTCAAAAGTAATTCTTCGAAAATGTCAAGGCATTATAGATGGTATCAGAGCCTGATGTTTGGAAGAGGGGAATAGGATATAGAATAAAATAAGTAGCTATAATATTGAGTAGGCACTATACACCCGGTATGGGCATTACATGGCTATTACATGATACTATGTGTTTTATATTGCTTTAGCTTGGCATGACTACTATAGTTTTATAGATTTACATATACGCATGTAGAGATTAAAATGGATATAGTATGACCTTCTAAGTTTATGGTTTTTAGCGAATTGATGGGTTGTATGTTCATGAATGTTGAGCTTCTTTGAATAAAGTTAGAAGTGTATATGCATAGATATATGGGATGCATGAAAGGTGTACTTGAGGAACTATTTGACAGTTCTACTAAGTTGCTTAGATCATGTAAAATCTAGTATGATAATCTGCACAATGTTAGAATTGTAGGCAAGAATATATGTTTATGTGTAGGATGATACAAAATAAAGTGTGGATGTTTGAAATTTTTTAAAGCATTTTATGGTATCGATGAGTATTATGTGGGTGGGAAGTCTACAGGTCCTGCAAGTTTTTTAATGTAAGTGACCACAGTTCTTGTTGCTATTTTATTTGAAGACAATCTATAAATAAGGGAAGAATTAAGGGTGAAGAATATGTACGCCTAATGGTTTTGACATTACATGAGTTATTGTATGTGTGCTTATATTATGATATAAAGAGTTAATAATGCATGTTCAAGCCATGTTACTTATTGAGAATATATATATATATATATATATATATATATATATATATATATATATATATATATATATATCTGTGTGTGTGTATATATATATATATATATATATATATATATATATATATATATTATATGTGTGTGTGTATATATATATATATATATATATATATATATATATATATATATATATATTTATATATATATATTTGTATAACATAATTCTAGTAATTTTACATGCTACATGGTTTAAATAATAGAGAAACGATACTGGTATAGGGTTTAATTAGGATTATCTTGATCACATGGGAAGATCATATTGTGCAGCATGTTACAAAAATTTGAAGAGTTTGTGGGATGACTGTTTTGTGAATATTTGGGATGAGGCCTGATTATCCAAGACATAGTCAATCAAGGCTTCTAAGGGGTCAAAAAAAAAGGTCTAAAGGGTTCGATAGTTTGGGGACTGGATATCCTTTGGGGTTGTATTCAACTCTGAATTATGTAGGAAATGTGACTATTTAAGTGAATATGTGCTTATTATAATTAATTGTTTGATCATTTTGGGGAAAAAATAGAAATATTTAAGCCATAGGAAACTATGTTTATATTTGATCGGAGTTGATAGTTATTTGCTTATGATAAAAGCGACATGTGATGGTTACAGTAAAGTATGGACGTATAAAATTCTAAAATCTTTTATGGATTTTGGTAGCACGATATACTCGTTTTGGGTGGTTCTCTTTTTACAGCCTTATGTGGCATTATATTTTGCTATTTTGCATTATTAAGGACCTAATGTACCTTACATTGATCCATAGTTGTTTAAAATTATGAATATTGGCTGACCTTATTGAGTTCATAGTTCATAACTAACAGTTCATTGGGAAGATAATTTCTTAGGGTCAGATTTAATATTTGATTAATGAATGTATGTGAAATTATTCTTATATTTGATTATGGCTAATGGTTGTTTACTTATTATAAAAGTGACATGAGGCATTAAGATCATGATATATTATCTTATATGAGTGCAAATATAGGATAAAAGTTTATTTCCTATTGTGAAGGTACGCATGTGGTTATATATACGTGTTTGATTGTCACCTTCGTTGAGGTTATTTATATATTGGGAAAGACAGATAACTGTCAAGATAAAATTTTAAGGTTGGAATATACATATGATAATTGGAGTATTATATGAGGTATCGTTTATACATGGGCAATAGTACAGGGGTATTCATATAGCATTATTTGATATCAAGGAGACTATAATTAGAGTTGTCCTACTTGTTATGAGTTAAATAGTTAAGGCTTTATATCTATGTGAATGGTAGTTTTGATTGTTCTGATGGAGCTAGATAGAGACTAGAGAGTCTATAAGATGGATCATCCATAAATTATGGGGTGTGTTACCTAGGGAGGAGTCAATTGTGACCTAAATTCAAAAGGACTCAAGTATTAAGTTCAACCTCTAGAAAGGTGTATCAAAAGATATGACAACGTGATAGATTTAGAGACTTCTATTTTTTTTAAATGGCAAGGCTGGTTAGAGAATTTTACAATGGGTAGCAGTTTCGAGTACAAAACTTTCTTTAAGAGGGGAAGGGTGTAATACCCCGAAAATTTATCATTTTTAACATGAAAAAAAAAAAAATTATCATCATCACAATGTCATCCTACAAGAGTGGGCTAATTTTGATGAAGAAGTTGGGCATGTAATAACCAAAAGGGAAGCCGGCCAAACCAAAAACAAAAAAAATTAGTGGGAATGTGCAGATTATCGATAATACCACCATTTAATTATTTTGACTAGGTCATTCGTTGATTATAATGCACAATATTGACAATTGTTAGTATTTATTATAATACATACACCGTGCCATTCCTAAATCTTTGTGCCATAAGAAGGGGCTTAATCTTACATTCAAGACTCCCTATAAATACCAAATTTCACCCTCACTTTGTCACACATCATCTATTGCTTACTACACACACACACTCTCTCCCCCCCTCTTTCTTTCTCTCTTTCTCTCCCTATTGAGCAAAATTAATGGAATAGTGGGGCTTTGGCCTGTGTATATCAAGGATCAAGTAATATGGTTGTGGTCGACGTATTATTGTGTCTGTGGCTTCATTCTTAAGCTTGTATGGTCTAGTTTTCATTTATCTAGGCACATGAAGCTTTAGATCACTTCAGCTGAATTTTTGAAAACAATCACATAAGTTAAGGTACATTATGATGGTTATACCCTCATAGTTATGCCATTTTATTGAATCCTTATGGCTAGTGAAGTGTAATATGAAATAATTGTTTCAATTGTTTTGTCACGTTAATAGTGGACCCTCTTACTACTCTATTGAATGTTGATCAATGAAGTTTGGGGTTCCCGATCGGCCTAACTAGGCGCATATACATTCAATGATCATAATGGACATTTGGTCTCTTACTACCAAATGTGTTATTAATGGGACATTACTCTAATAATATTGGGTGCCACCATAAGATATTTAAAGGAGCAAGTGTTTTAACTCAGTTTGCTGAATAAAATGAATAATAGTTATGCGCTGAATTACTTTACTTTATAACATCATCTTGTACGAGGCCCATTTGGCTTATTATTTTTGTATTTTGCATTTTCAAGTTCATCTAAAAAGACGTTCATGTGTCGGGAGAAATCACACGTAAAAGATATAGGCTCACTATTTACGATATTAATTATTTATATAATACACGACTTTTTACAATGGGTCTATCGAACTATCCAGTCATAATAAACTGATCAATTCCTTGTTGCCTCTTTTCTTGTTACAACCAATGTCATTATTGATAATATGAGCCTTGTGTCACCTCTTAGGTGACACGGCATAGCAGGCTCAACTTTTAAACTTTTGCATAAAAAGATATTTCCAAAAGTAATTCTCAGAAAAGGTCGGGGGCTCGGGGCGTTACAACTATCTAGCCTGTGTGTTCCAGGTCTTGGGATTCCAATTTTTAGGTTTCTAGAAATTACCCTATACATTTCAAGTTAATCTTGCCCTGACAAGGGTGAAGTACATCATATACTTTAGCATGCCCTAGGATCCTAAGTGTCTAGTGGGTATACATTTTGACTGTAATGAGAAGGAAATAAAGATTAGCAACTAATAGATGCCGTAAGAATGCTGTTTAGCCCGAATAAATGAACTGTTGTGATTTTCTAAGGGTTCCAACCACGTACACTATTTTAAAAGGGATTTTAGTTCTATTCAATTGAAACTGAAAATGTGTTCTCACCTTGTTTGCATGTGTCTTACATTTCGGTGAGTGAACACTTTAAATAGTGCAAGTGAGTCACTTTTATGAAGTTTCCATTTAGCATCTACTAGAATGAGAAGTTTCAGTTTCATTCTACTGGCAATTTGCAAAAGTGATTCCTTACCCCTATTCTTTCACTACTGTTATGCCATTAATAATTGTGTGTTATTATGTAATGTACAATGGGTAAATACTTTTGGGTTTTAAGGGTGTTAGTCATTCATTGAGTGTGTGGTTTGTTCGCAAAAAGTGATTCCTTACCCCTATTCTTTCACTACTGTTATGCCATTAATAATTGTGTGTTATTATGTAATGTACAATGGGTAAATACTTTTGGGTTTTAAGGGTGTTAGTCATTCATTGAGTGTGTGGTTTGTTCACCCCCTTCTGTCCCCTTTCCAGGTTCATAGGAAGTTTCATCTTCTTAGAAGGACAATTCATTTGGTTGTTAATTGATGTTGGAGATGTTGATTCATTGCATTGTTTTTAATGCCCCCCTTGTAATTTGGTTGGTGTGGAGCCATGTCTTTTGGACATATAATGTTGCAACACATTTTGGCTTGGGTCCGTTGACCACCTTAGGGCTAATGCCACTACCTGTCCCCGAACATTTGATAACACTTCCTCTAGTTTGTATAGGGTTGGTTTGTTACCCAATGATGAGTGCTCCAAGCGGGTAGCTCATGGTGGAAGTGTCATGAATATCCCTAATAATGTGTTTCAGGTTGATTCCTTTTTAATCCTCATTTAGCGCGACTATTTAAGTGGGACCTAACAACTTTATTTATTTATTTTTTTCAAAACAAACTACCCCATTCTTTCTTTTTTCATAAGTCTTTCAAGGCTAGTTTTAATCTCCAATGTAGCCTCAAGGATTTCATAAAGGTGTCTTGATGATATAATATTCCTTTGGGGGAAGGAAGGTCTTATATTTTTATTTTTTTGGTATCAGAGCCATAAGTTGTATCGTGAGCTGCTTGTGTGCACAAATTGATTGAAAATGTGTGATTCTTGTGTGAATCATGATTATTCCCATGGTTTAAGAACACGTGTTTATGTGTTTGATGCCTTGGTTAGGATGTCATTCTGCCTTAGTGACTGTGTCTTTATGTTATTTTATATGGTGTTGTAAGGCCTGCATACCTTGTTTTCTGTCAAACTGTTCGTAACGCCTTTTTACGCTATAAAAACCTATTTTATTTAATGATGCAAGTTAAATTAATTATTAACATGCTTATGTGAGCGATGATTTTACTAACAAGAATAATGTTGTCATTAGTAATAATGTTATTATTACTAGTTTCGAAAATCCTTCAAAGATTTCTAATAAGCGCTATTAACGGTTATTAACGAGTATTCAATCGATTAGAAACCCGAAAATGAGTAGATTGTCAACCTTAGATATAGTTCGATGTTTATTAAATCGAACCTGACTGTATTTGGGAACAAGTAATCGATGAAATGTTATATTATCAATTTGGGTTTAGAATTCGAGTTACGAGCTAGACTAGCAGTGTCGAATATGAATAAGCCTGGACCGAAAATAAATGAAAGAGAGTAGGGAGGGACACATTGGTAAATTTGCGCATGACCCCCCTTCTTTCTCCACCTGCCTGCGACCCCCCAATACTCTCTGTCTCTTCTCTCTCTCTACTGCCTATCTTCTTCCTCCTCCTCTCCTCCTCCATTAACATCACTACCAAGCTCAAAGCCCAGTAGATTTTCGCCCCACACAACCACAAATTCCACCCAATCGGCCTCCCCCCATGAGCCATCCTTCATTTGGAGCGAATCTGGGTCTATTTTCGAAGCTCCTTGCCATGTTTATGGAGGGTTTTTGATGCCGAATTGAAGCTCGAACGCGTGCCCAGGTAAGGCCATGCAATTTAGCTTCTAGTTGCTTTCAATCTTCTATAAATTGCGGTGAAAATTTGTATCTACAAACACCCAATTCAACCTCAAGTTGATAACTGAAATTTAGGCTTGTTTAGGGTTCGAATTGGTGGAGTTCGGGCGTAAGTTAGTGTTGCTCGCGTGACCAGAGGGCAAGGCCAGATTTTGGAAACATTCGAAGTACCTAAGGTCAAGCCGGACAAGCCTGCAATCGAACACCTAACTTGGGTTCAAGGTGGGAATTTCCTTATTTCTAAATTACTATTAATTTCAATGATTTTAGTAAAATTTAGTTGGTGCATGTTAATACTAAGTTTAGAAATCAATTTGGGTAAAATTGGAGTCAAAGTTGAGAAATTCGAACATGGTACTGAATTGGGTTAATTGCATGATAATTCGATGTATGGCGGAATGTACCAGTTAATCGAGGATTGTAAAGTAACCATAATATTGTTATCCGACTGTCGTAGCATGGGTTTATCGTACTTGAACTCTATTTGACGCTTAGTAATGCTAGTTGAGCAGTTGAAGTAATCATAAAAATAACTGAATTATGTCTAAGGGATATGGCTAAATCGGTTTGGGCATGTTAATAGTCTATTCGTAGTTATTTCAATTAAGAATTATGCTTATGGATATCGGTTGGCGAACTAAAAAAGGCAAAATGTCGCTTTAAAGTCTCAATTGCATCAGTTGGTACACTTAAACACTATGTTGTTGATTAAGCGTGAATGTAATACCTATGTATGATCGTTTTATGTGTTGTTGGTTTGTATATGCCAATATTAAACCGAGTTAGTAGTTGGATGGCTTGAGGTGGAACTATTGAGAAATTTGAAGTTCTTGTGGTCGGTGCTGTGTGAAGAGAGCGTTTGGGTTGTGAATTACCGCAATTGTGTGGATTACGAGGCCATGTGTGGCTCATTGAGTAGATTCTGCTGAGCTGTGATATGAAGTGTATAAATGTGCTATGTGTGAATCCTTTTCCCCCAATATGTTACGTGATGTTATGTGATTAATTTTTGAAACTTTAGACGCCTTTAAAAAGAAAAGGTCGTTTAGAAAGTTTGTTTTGCACGTTGAAAACGCTTTTAAGTTTGTCAGTTGTCTATTCGCTTGTTGAGACGTCTAAGGTGTGAAAAGGTCCTAAATCTATTACATTTTTAGGAAACGTTTACGTTGAGAGTTTACAAAGGAACATTATTTGCCTTATAAACGAGTCAAGAACTTTAAGTTTTCAAATAACGACAAATTTGAACGTTTTAAGCATTCAGTTTATTTTTGCACCCACCTTTGAGTTTTAAAAGGAGTTGAAATGAGTTATAAAATGACAACTGAGGGTTTCATTACGAACCTAGTTTGAGTTAAACGCTAACTAAGCACTTTAAGTTGCAAATGGGTTACAAACGTATAACGTTATTAAGAAATTTTTAAGTTAAAAACAAGATCGTTTTACGATTTAGCGAATTTGTTATGTTTACAAGAAGTATTTAAGTTAGAAATTAAGTCGTTTTACGATTTATTAAACGTATTACGTTTATAAGAAGTTTATAAGTTGGAAACGAAATCTTTTTACAAACTAACAAATGTATTGCGTTATTAAGAACCTTTTAAGTTAAAAACGAAGTCATTTTGTGAACTAGCAATCGTTTGACATTTTTAAGAAGCTTTTAAGTTTAAAAGGAAGTCGATTTACATGGTAATAAACTCATTACATCTATAAGAAGCTTTTAAGTTATTTATGAAGTCGATTTACGTGTTAACAAATCCTATTTGGTTTATAAGAAGCTTCTAAGTTTAAAACAAAGTGGTTTTACAAACTAACAAGTGTATTACGTTATTAAGAAGCTTTTAAGTTGAAAACGAAATCGTTTTACGATTTAGCAACCTTATTACGTTTATACGAAGCTTTTAAGTTAGAAACGAAATCGTTTTATGAATTAGTAAACGTATTACGTTTATAAGAAGCCTTTAAAGTTAAAAGTGAAATTATTTTACGAGTTAGTACGTTTATAAGAAGTTTTTAAATTAAAAACTAAGTGAACTATAACCATTTAGTAAGGTTATGATCGTTTTGTAAAAAGGTAAGTTTTCAGTATAGCAAGTAACTGAAGAAGAGAAATGAAACATGTTTTTAAAGGCTAAGAAAGTGCTAGGCAATTGGCCAGGGTTAGGAACTGGACTCAAGATATGAAATATCTTGATGTGACTGTCCCTGGAAACTGGACGCAATGATAGTGTGAGCTGTTTCCCCCTAAAGAAATGTTGGGAACTGGACTCAAGATATAAATTATCTTGGTGTGAGCTGTTCCTGGGAACTGGACTCAAGATATGAATTATTTTGGTGTGAGCTGTTCTCCAGATAAGTTATAAGGTGTGACGCATAAGAAAACCTTGACGGGGACTGGACTCAAGATATGATTATCTTGGTGTGAGCTGTTATCTCACAGAGGATAATATCGAGGTTAGAGTTATTCTACTGAGACGCGTTTTAGCCAAAAGTTATGTACGTATATCCCGGGGATAACGTAGATTAAGGGTGCCAATCTCACTTAAGGGCGGTGTTGACCTCCCTTAACCAGCATAATAAGATGTTTTTATGTTATAAGTACGTTCCTAATAAATATGAGATTTGGTAATTTGCCATTCTAAGCAGTTCAAAAAAGAAAGGAAGTCCTTTTAAAGGAATACGAGCGTCGAGAGGCCAAGTAAATCGTTTTTAAGAAAAGAAGAAAGCTTTCATATGTATATAATCTGCATACATTTTATGAATATATTCTGAATATAGTTTAAATGAATTTCAAGTGTAGTTTGGTTACATCCTAATAATGCATTCAACGTTTAAGTTTTTAAAGGTGCATATTATAAGAAAGAATATTTCTTATAATGCTTTTCTTACCAATTTGGGGGTCTCAGAAGTTTTTAGAAGAGTTGTAAATTTTAAAGAAGTTTGTATTATTTACAAGTTGTTCTTGGAATATAACATGAGTCACTAGGTTTTCACACGTGTGTTTAAAAGCATCGTTCTTATGCTACATGAATACGTGCTTGAATGCTTGTTAGAAAGGAAGGATGGTCATTAAAGGCCTAGGAATGAGTTAAGGGGCTAGCATAAAGTATACGAGTGGTAAAATTTACTTGGAGACTTTGATTAGCTAATATGATAGTAGTATACCAATACGTGATATGTGACTATTATTGGTACGAATGCCTACAAATGGTTTTGGTTTTAAGGGGAAGGAGAGTTCTCACTGAGCGTGTGGTCGCTCACTCCTTTACTTATTCCTTTTTCTATGTTCGGTTTGAGCAGGTATAAGAGATATTCTAAAGTTGTTTTGACGCCGACCACTTAGGAGTTTCTACCAGCTTTGCAAAGTGTTTGATGCCTACGCATTGTAAAATTTTAAATTCATTGTTGTATGTGAAAGCATGTAGCCAGCTTTGTACCTATATATATATATATATATATTTATATATATATATATATATATATATATATATATATATATATATATATATATATATCATTCTGACCCCAGCATGTTAAGTTGTTTGTTTGTGTTTAACCCCAGGCGAGTAGCCGAGGGGTCAAATTTGGGATATTTTAGCAAATGTCTTACCCTATTCCCAGTTTATGGGTACCCTTAGCAGAGCTAAAACCCTAAGATGTTGTTAAAACAGGGGAAACTCTTGTAGTTTTATTCCAGAATGACTATCTAAATGCTAATCCAAACTCTCGAACTTCAAGAGCCTTAAGGATTTCCTTCTAGGAAGTTCTGGCGGTGTGACCCCTCCTCGGGTTAGGATTGTTACAGATGGCATAGAACACTATCTTCTTTTAGAGGTGTGTTGAAGCTTTCAAATGCTAGGGTCCAGAGCGCCTTGCAGTTGACCACGGAGTCAAGTACTTTATAAGGAACTTCTCATTTGCAGGCCCCTAGGCTGATGTTGTTATCTTCCTCCGCTAGAGGATGCTTCCCCACCAATGGACTGACTTTACGTATCGCAAAATGGTGGACTTCCTTCTCCTTGTTGAGCCTCAACTCAACAATCTAAGTGATAACCCTATTTAGAGGCAAGTAACAGTCCACCATCTTGTTCTAAATGTGTAGTTTGAGCCTATTTAGGGATGAGTGATTCCAGGGGGATAAGAAAGGAGGATAATATTCGAAAATCAGCAGATGATGGACCTTTTTATGCTGTATCTCCATGCCGTAAGATGGATGAGCTTAGCTTTTATGTGGATACAATGGATAGATGCTAATGGGTTAAACCACCCTAGGGGCTGGGAAGGCACTAAGGCTTACATGCTCAAGCTAATAGAAGAGTAGGATTACACAGAGATTGCGCCTATCCCGTAGCTGGCTAAGCGAATAACCCTAGAGGATGAGTATGAGGTTCTAACCAATCTCTTGTTTTTGACACTGATGATATGGAAGTGGAGGAAGAAGGCCCATTTAAGGCTAGCTCCTTAAATGAAGAGTAAGTATCACCTGCCTTTGTGGCATGGAGTTGTAGGAGCACCTTATCCTACCTAAGCTGTAGTAGACTACTTTATTATGGTGTGGCAGACTTAACTAACTAATTTGTAATTTAAACTCTGATTAGGATTTATAATGTTGGTGGCATTGATTTCATGACTATAAGTCACAAATTTTGTAATTAACTATTTGAATGATACTAAGCCACCTCCCTGCAGGGTAAGTACTTAAACTACTTGTATTTCGTTATTATACATGGTCTATGAATTCCTCTAGTGTTGTATGATTATTTAGTATGTTTTCGTGACTGTATGAATTAACATATGCATTTGAATTATGCTTGTGAATGAACTACTATGAATGTAACTCCTTTTCTCTAGTTTAGCTAAGTAGTATCATATGCATGTATATGTATCTGTGTAAGGAGATGCCACCTAGGAGAACACCACCACCTCTTTCTAAACTAATAGCTATAGACATGGTTTGTAAGTTCAATAAGCTAGAAACACTAAAATTTTAAAGAAGGACCTAATCCATTACCATATAAGGAATAGCTAAGGAAGAGGGAGACCTTGTTCTCTATAATGGAGTATCCTAAGTGATTTAATGTTCAACTAGCCACCCATTAGTTTGAAATGAAAATAGAGTATTGGTAGGAAACTGTTAAGCCTCGTAAGGGAGAGTAAGCCTTAACATAGGCAGACTTCAAGAACCTTATGCGTGTTAAGTATAATCTTAAGGATGTAAAGTAGGCTAAGGAGCAGGAATTTCTTAAGCTTAAGCAGGGGAGGACCATGAGTGTGATAGAATATGCAACTAAGTTGAATGAGCTTAGTCGCTTTGCTTCAGCCTAAGTGACCGCTGATGAGATGAGGATGGAACGATTTGAGCATAGGTTCAAGGGTAAGCTCAAGGAGGCAGTAGCAGGTCACTCCTACGCCTACTTGCAAGAGATGTGCCACAAAGCTATTAAGATACCTGAGGTGATGGATGAAAATGAAGCTGTAGAGAGGGAAGAAGTGCAAGCTAAAACAAAGAACGGTTCAGGGAGCTCTAATTCTCAACCTGCAAGGAAAACAAAAAGATTCAACCGAGGGCATTTTCGAAATATGGGAAATCAACTTGAAAAGGGTGGGAGAGGAAACTTTGTGACAATTGTAACAGCCCAAACCCAAATTTTTCCTAATTACCTTGCATTTTGAAAATTTAAAATTTAATTAAGTTGGGCACCGCATTTTAATTTAGCATATCATATATCTATATCAATTTATATAATTGCAGGTTGAATTGGCATAGTGGCCTCAAAATGAATTTCGTTGTGCTCCCAGATAACCTAATTAAAAAATTAATAAATGCTTGAATTGCAGCTAAATAAAATTAGCCTAATCACTAAATGAGCGATTTTGGAGGAAAAAGAAAATACTATATATATATATATATATATATATATATATATATATATATATATATATATATGTTGGACGAAAACAAAGAGTAAGGAAGATTATTAAGACCAAATTAGGAAAAATCTAGACAAGCTAATTTACTAATGAAATAAAAGAAATAATGAAAAAAAGAAAATAAAATTCAAAAACAAACAAAACTAATATCACCTAACCACCATACTCGTAAACCCCCCTTTCTCCCTGTTCAGCCCTACCTAGAACACCGCCTGCTCTATTTTGTTATCGCTGCCCAACTGTGCGGCACCCATCCGCCCACCGGTCGCTACTGCTACACGACCGCCATGATGTTGCCTTTCCCTCCACCTCTCTTGAGTGTGTTCAAGTAGTGAGAAGATGAAACCCCAACTCCCACTTAATTCTTTTTGATGTTTTATGATTGGATTTCTGTAATAGATGATGTAATCAGATCAAGCGAGTAGCAATTTTGGATGTAAAACTGAATTGGTGATGCTTGAGGTTGAGGTTGAACATGGTAGTGAGGATTAGGAAGTTGGACGAAGACTCAATCTTGATTGTTTAGATTTAATGGTGATTAGATAAAATCTAATGGTAGTCGGCAAAAAAAATAATCAAATGTATATGTATATGATGTTGTTCGGTGTGTACCGTAAGCTTGATTTCCAAGTGAGTAGGATGGAAAAGAGGAAATGAGGAAAATATAACGGCCTTGAATGTTTTGAACATTGTGAGGGTCTAATTAGTTTACAGGACTAGAATATTAAAGGCTTGTGTTCTTGTCTAATGATAATAATTTTGGAATTAAAGATGATAAGAAAGGTGGGAAAAGAATTCACCTTCGAGGATTTGAAAAAATTGTTTTAGTTAACGCGGGTTGGTGGCCTAATTTAGAAGTAATGAAGTGTTGATTAGCAAAGTTTGCAATAAAGGGGTAATTGTGAGTGCGGTGAAGCATGAGGGGATGGAAGAATGGAGGGAGGTATGGTTTTGAAAATAATTGGAATTGATTCTTTTTAATGTTATTTTAGACTAAATTTGAGAGCTTAAAGGCGTCGAATACGCAACTTTGTGCTAGTTGAAGTGTAGCTAAAGCATTCACGAAATTAGGTTTAGCATTTGGACCCGGAATCACGCACTTGACATTGGACCTAAGCGTAACTGAGATTGATCAATCTAACTTGTAATGGCAGTTAACAATAATATGACTATTAAAATAGTAGTAGTAGTAATAATAATAATAACAACAACAACAGTAGCAGCAGCAGCAATAATAATAATAATGATGATGATGATGATGATGGTAATAATAATAATAATAATAATGTTTATACCAATAAGTGTGAGAAACATTTAATATGAATAAGCTTTTAGTAATAATTATAGTGGCAACAATAATAA
>JAKOGI010002465.1:60000-85000 GCA_029747015.1 Carnegiea gigantea
GGGGGGCATGGTCTGATAGTGCATTGGTGAGGTAATGAACTTGGCTGAAATCAAATTGGCTATACCATAAGGTATTTACAAAGGCTTTATCTATTCTGGACCCTACAGTTTTGTTGGTCCATGAATAATAGGAGCCTCTATATTGCAATTCCTGTAATTCACAAGTGGATACACAGTCTGTAAAACGTTTGATTTCAGAATCATGAATTGTATTGCCCCCCCAATTCTATCCCCAGCATATAAGACTGAGTTAAAATCACCCATCACACACCAAGTGTCCTCTACATCAGAGGCTATTTGCTGTAGTTCTGCCCACAGATGATGTCTCCATCCATCCTGGTTATTCCCATATACAAAGGTCAAGTAGAAGCGCTTCAATGTAAGCTGTGAAAATACCTTACAGTGTATGTGTAAGGGCCACGCTTTCATTCTATTGCTAACTAACTGTTTCAGTTGCCGAATTTACCAGTTGCGTTCGAATTATGGTTCGACAAAGATATTAAGTCCACTAGGTGAGTTTTTAACGATTAATTTCATTAAAAAGAACGATTATTTGATAAATGTTATTATTGACATTACTTATTTATAAAATTATCGAATCAACGCTAAACCGAGTTTGTAAAATCGTTTTTCGTTTTACTTGGTTAATTCCCAAAGTTTAAACTAAAATGTTAGTTATAGGTCATTTCAGCTCGAATTTAGCCTAACCATTAACGAGTGCGGGACCAGAATTTAGTTGAATGATGTTAGTTGAGCCAAAAAAAAGGAAAAATAGAACAAAAAGGGGGGGAGTCGGGTCTCTGAGACTCAAAGGACACCCGACACCCTCACTCTCTCTAACCCACTCGCTGCTCTCTCTCTCTCTCTCTCTCTGGGCCACCGGCGCCGTCTGGCATCCACTGCCGGCTGCCACTTGTTGTCGGTGAGAGAAAAGGACCACCGGTCGACCCCAGCATGCGTCCTCCACCGCCACAGCCACCACACGCTGCCATCCACTTCTCCCAGCCCAAAAACCACGCGTCTAACCCCCGAAAACCGCCACCCACGTGCTAGAATCTGGCAACCCACGACCCTCACTACCTCCTCTATAAATTGGGAGTTGAATTCTGGCCAAAACCAGCTTAAATTGCCTCTAAGCCGAAGCTAGGGTTTCGGGTTCTGGGTGTAGCCAAACCAGGGTCGAGTTCAAGGGGATTTGGAGCGTGAATTTCTGCAAATTAAGTGGGTTATTAAGCGACTTCAAGTAAGTGTTTCTATGCTCCTAAGTTAATACTAATTTCGCAAACATTTTAGCAGAATCGATGTTGCATGTTAGACTAGCATAGCCAAATTTTTTAGAATGTGTTGCCTGAGATTGGATTCTGAGATGAAATATACATGCTTAGCTTCAAAGTGGACCAATTTTGTTAGTTCATGCATGAGATTTAATTTCGAAGTGATTTATATAGGTTTAGCTTCGATTCAAATCAATTTAGGTGAATTATGCATGAAACGTTAATTCAAAACGATTTGTATATGTTTAGCTTCGATTCGAATCAATTTAGGTGAATTATGCATGAAATGTTAATTCAAACGAATTATATACGTTTGGCGTCAATTCAAATCAATTTAGGTGAATTATGCTTGAAATGTCAATTCGAAGTGATTTACATATGTTTAGCTTCCATTTGAATCAATTGACGTAAATTACACCTAAAATGTTAATTCGAAGTGGTTGATATATGTTTAGCTTCAACTCGAATTAATTGACGTAGATTATGCCTAAAATATCAATTCGAAATAAATTATGTATGCTTAGCTTCGATTCGAATCAATATATGTAAATTATGTCTGAAATATTAATTCGAAATGAATTGTGTGTGCTTAGCTTCGATTCGAATCAATATATGTTTAGCATCGAAATGAATCAATAAAAGTTTAGTTGAGGTTCGAACTTAACTAGATAATTCAAACTTAAAGCTTTAAGTTGAATCATGCTTAGAAACTAAATTCGAACTGAATCGTACGTGTGTAAAATCAATGCATATGAATGTTTAGTCGCTCCATGACTATTTGTGAACTTCGAATTGCATCGTACGAGTTTAAAATCGACATATATAAATGTTTAGCCACTCTATGGTCACTTATGCACTTAACTACCCCATAACAGCTCACTAACTCCGAAATAAATAATAAATGTTTAAAACCCAATCGTGTTTGACTTGCTAGATAAAGTGTTATGGTTTATACATGAATATGATGGTACGTATGTGCTCGTATGCTTGTATGCTTAGCTACCCCGTAATGGCCTGCTAATTGTTAAATGAGATGTTATGGTTTATATGTGAATATGATGATGCGTATGCGTTCGTATGCTTGCTATAACCCACCGCTGAGTGGTGATGCTTACCGGGTGAGTACCTAAACCCAATCTCCTTTTAAGCTAGCTTGAGAATATGATAGGATTAGTAAAATATAAATCCGAGATGGTAGTTGGATGGTTTGAAGAAGAACTATGAGTGGTTAGAGGTCCTTGTGGTACGGTGCTTGTGAGGAGGGAGTTCAGGTTGCGAATTGACCGCAATCGTGTGGATTGCGAGGCCATGTGTAGCTCATTGTGTTGAAATGATTACGAAGTGTTTAAATGTGATATGTGTATCCCCTTTCCCTTGTATATTTAAGATGTAACATGTGTGTGTAAAGATGATGTTTTGGCAAAGGACTTTTCACGTGTTTTAAATGAATAATAGCCATGTCTAGTAGCGAGCAATGGCCTACATTGGCTACTCAAACAATGTTTGGGAAGAATATCTAAAACGTATTAGAAATGGTGTGTGTTACATTGTGAACGATTTTACCAAAGACACAACAAAATTATTAGCCGTTATGGCCCATACGCTTTAAAGTGGCTAAGATAATGTGGTTCAGACAATATGAAATGAACGATGTTAACCTAGGAGAAGGTCCGAAAACCCTAAAGGCCCTGATGAGGGTTGATGTAATGGTCCGATATGTTAGATGTAGCCATCCCAAGAGTAAGAGCTTAAGTGTAAGCGATAGGTCTCACTACGGGGTTGAGAATAGATCTCACCTAATCAACACCTGAATGATCTTATGCCAGAAGTATTTTCGTACTAAGTTAAGAAAAGCAATTGGCCTTTGCCATTTTTAAACGATTAAAAAGGAAAGGAAGTTCTTTTATGGGCCCAAAAGGCTTTATGGAATGATGTATGAAAAGTTTATAAGGATCGGTACACGACTAATACGAAATAAAACTTCCTTTGAAGGTTGAGAAAACGTTTTAATGAAAGAAAGAAAGTTGTCAACGAATGAGTAATGAGATGACCATCAAGCATGTTTGAATGTAGCCTTCCCTTCTTCCTACCTTGAGTTTATTTGTTTAAGCCTGCATGCATCGGATGAGAAGGTTTCCAAAGTATTAAAGGTTCTATAAATGTATGTTTAACATGTGAATAGCCTAACGAGTCTAACACCTATGAATAGGAACGTAATTCTTGAATGATTGAATGAATGAAGGTTTGGCATGTGAATGACCCATGTATATGCTATATATAGCTTAATATAAGGATTGGTATTACAGAAATGCTTGATATGTGATTAATACGAGTAGTATCGTCTGTAAAGGTTTTGTTTTAAGGAGTGGATGAACACTCATTGAGCATGTGGTGGCTCACTCCATTTCCTTTCCCGTTTTTCCTCCCCCAGGTGGTGAATGAATGGAAGAACTTGTCTGCCTCCCAGGAATTGCTAGTTACTCCTACAGGTGTACCTGTGATGCATTGTGTGAAGCTACCTAAAGGAATGTTTTGGCTAAGGAAGTGCATGAATTGGGCATGTAGAGGCTCTGGTTGTGTAAACTTATGTACATTTATTGTAAATGGTGTTGTAAAGGCCTGAGCCTCAATCGCGAGTGTGTGACTCGCTGGCAACTTCCAGTTTACTTTGGATTTTGGTTAAAATGTCACAGGTACCCTAAAGTTGTAATGAAAACATTGGAAATGTTGTAAATACAGATAGAACTCTACCCGTTTCGTTCTAGAAATCCCAACTCAATTAGAGTTAGGTAGATTCTTAAAGGAAATCAATAGAAGAAGAGCCTTAGGGGTCTCCCTCGGGGGATCCTGGCGGTGTAACATCCCTAATAGGTAGTTGGGGTGTTACATTGGGTAGTATCAGAGTCATAGCTTGCATATGCATATAGATGTGACCTTAGGTATATCAATGTGTGAAAGTATGTGCCTTAAAGTGTTTACTTAAGCTTACTTTGTGCTTGTTTTGCATACTTGTGTGCACGAACTAGAACATGGCTTAGGACTCCCATATAAATGCGTGCTTGTTAGTTTTATAGCTAATCCAGTGTGATGATGTAGGATGGTGTTTAGCATCGATGATTTTGAGTACCTTCCATTCTAGCTGGCTACGTGCAATGCGGTTATCTTTTGGGAAGCAATGATTAGGAGCAACCAGTGGAGACCCTTACAGGTTACTTAAAACCACTGGACTTACAAGTTCATCCGATCAATGCCTCGCACGGGAAGATGGAGTGAGGTCACCTCCATCCTCCATCTATTTCATGTACGCAGGGGAGCTTACACTCCGTTTACTTTTAGAGGATTAGTGGATTTCCTAATATTAGTAGAAGGACAGGTGGATTCCTTAGGAGATACCCCCTTGGGGAGGGGCGATGCCGCTATTGAACTAGTCAATACGGCTTTGATTGCTCCCGTCGCTACCCAACAACTGCCAAGCACGATAACCGAGAGAAATCAAATCGAGCATCACCAAATGAGGCTTCTGTTCGCGGAAAACCCTCAGGCGAGGCGATACAAGCGAGTAGCCACGATGTGGGCACGCTGGATAGATTCATTTGGTGCTCAATATCCCCGTGGCTGGCAGGCCACGATGCTGAGAATGAGGGAGCTGGTGGATGGAGCGCCCAATGTAGAACACTCCCCAACTTTCATGTTGTGGGACTTACTGGCCCCAGTTGAGTCTGAAGGTTCGAAAAAGCCAGCGGTAGACAACCCTCCTGAGGGAGATTCCCCCGGTGATGTTTAGAGACTTGCATGATCTGAAGTTGTTACCGTATGTAATGTATCTAATAAATCATAGCCAGTGTACCCTCCTAGTTTCTCTCCTTCCTAAGGTGTCAGTGTGTCCGGAACTCTTAGATGACTCCCAAGCTAAATGTATCCTCGGAATGAATGAATGAGCAAGGGTATTACCCCCATGTTTTGTAAAGTGTGAATGCATTTTACTATTGAATGCTACCTAAATATGGTCTTCTGTCTATAAATGCCTCTGATAAATCTATTTTTTTTACATATATAAAAATAAGCAACTTTGTATAAACAATTGTGTAGCAATGCCTCCCCGAAGAGAACAGATGGCGGAGCCAACCGCCCTAGAGATGATTTGTCAGTTTAACAAGTTGAAACCCCCGAGGTTTGGTGGAGGAACTGACCACCTCGCATACAAGGAGTGGTTGAGAAGAATGGAGAACCTATTCGAAGTAATGGACTGCCTCGAAGGCTTCAAGGTGCGTTTAGCGACCCACCAATTTGAAAAAGAAGCTGAGTTCTGGTGGGGGACTGTTAAACCCCGAGTTGGTGAACCAGCTTTGACCTGGGAACAGTTAAAGACTATGATGGATGCCAAGCCTTATCCTTAGGCCATGAAAAGGGCTAAGGAGCAAGAGTTTTTACGCCTAAAACAAAAGCAAATGAGCATAGTGGAATACGCTGCAATGTTTAATGAGCTCAACCGCTTTGTGCCCAACCAGGTCGCCACTGAAGAGATGAAAATGGATCACTTCGAATAAGGCCTCAAGGGACCAATCAAGTGAATGATAGCTGGACATGTTTTTACCAGCTTTCAAGAAATGTATTAGCGGGCCGTGAAAATAGCCCGGGTCTTAGAAGAAACTAAAGTTGAGAGTCGACAAATAAGCCAAGCCAAAAGAAAATTTAGCCAAGAAGGATCTAGTACTCAGGGGAACAGGAGATTTAGAAGTTTCAACCCCGCGAGGGATCGAGGTAAAGGAATGCAAGCTGCTCCAAGGCAAGAAATGGAACCCTGCAACCAGTATGGACGTATACATCCAGGTGAGTGTCGATATGGAACCCAAGAATGCTATGGGTGTGGAGCTGCGGACCATAAGATTACCGACTGCCCCAAGAAGGTGTGGAGACGGCAAAGCAACACACCAGGTTCGGGCACGGGAACTAATTCAGTCCCGCAGAGAGGCCGTCCCACTATGAATACAACTTCGGGAGGTAACAGAGGTGGAAAAAGGCCACAGGCAGGTGGCCGGGTGTTCTCTCTGGAAGGTGAAGAGGCAGAGGACCTCACTGCCACTGTATCAGGTACCCTCCTTATCAATCATCTTTATGCTCATGTTTTATTTGATTCGGGTGCGACACATTCCACTGTAAATCCTGTCTTTGCAAAGAAGCTCGCTAGCAGACCTAACGAGATGGATGTACAATTATATGTAACCATTCCCTTAGGCCCTACCTACTACACTGATGTTATTTTTAGAAATTACGCTGATACATTAGAAGCGGTAGTCCTTCCTGCAGACCTAGTGCAACTGAATATGCAAGGCTGAGATGTTATCCTAGGGATGGATTGGCTAACTAAGCATAAAGTTACTATTGACTGTGAAGGGAAGTTGATTACCTTCTCCGTCCCTGATGGAGAGAGAGTGACCTTTAAGGGAAGTGGCCATCAAGTGACCATTCCAACTGTATCTGCCATGCAGGCATTCAAGATGCTGAGGAAAAGATGTCGAGGCTATCTGTGTGCAATTGAAGCTACAGAACCAAGGGATCTAGACCTGAATAAGATTCTGGTAGCAAGGGAGTAGCCACAGGTATTCCAAGAAGTACCGGGGCTACCACCTGACCGAGAAATCGAGTTTACCATCGAACTTGTACCTAGAACTGCCCTAATATCTAAGGCACCTTATCGAATGGCACCTGCCGAATTGACGGAATTGAAAACCCAGTTGTAGGAGTTACTCGACAAGGGGCTAATCCAGCCTAGTGTTTCGCCTTGGGGAGCACCGGTACTCTTTGTGAGGAAAAGGGATGGAAGTTTGAGGTTATGTATCGGCTATCGAGAGCCAAATAAAGTGACGATTAAGAATAAATACCCACTTCCCACAATCGACGACTTGTTTGATCAGTTGGCCAGTGCTTTAGTATTCTCAAAGATTGATTTAAGATCGGAATACCATCAACTGAAGATCAAGAAGGAAGATGTGCCTAAAACCGTCTTTCGCACTCGATACAGACATTATGAGTTCTTGGTGTTGCCATTTGGGTTAACGAATGCCCCGCATTCTTTATGAACTTAATAAACAGGGTCTTTAAGTCCTTTCTCGACAAATTCATAATGGTATTCATCGATGATGTCTTGGTATACTCTAAGACTAGAAAAGAACATGCAAACCACTACGAATGGTGTTGAAAACCCTAGAAGAACACAAGCTATATGCCAAGCTTAAAAAGTGCGAGTTTTGGCTAGAAGAGGTGCAATTTCTGGGTCATATAGTGACCAAGGATGGCATATTGGTGGACCCAGCAAAGATAGAGGCCATTGTAAATTGGCCAAGACCCACGAATGTCTTTGAAGTGTAAAGCTTCTTAGGTGCGGCCGGCTACTATCGAAGATTTGTAGAAGGATTTTCTAAGCTAGCCTTACCTATTCCCAGATTACTTCGGAAGACCAACAAATTTGAATGGACTACAGAGTGCGAAGATGCCTTTCAGGAACTAAAGAAACGAATGGTGTTTGCCCAATACTAGCTATACCTGAGGGTAATGAAGGGTTTGTAATCTATAGCGATGTGTCCAAGAAGGGACTGGGATGTGTATTAATGTAAAAAGGCAGCGTTATCGCTTATGCCTCTCGCCAATTGAAGCCCTACGAAGAGAATTATCCAACACATGACCTAGAATTGGCCGCGGTTGTGTTTGCCTTTAAAATCTGGAGACATTACCTCTATGGAGTAAGGTGTGAAGTGTACACTAATCACAAGAGCTTGAAATACATCTTTACTCAGAAAGAATTAAACATAAGGCAAAGAAGATGGCTAGAACTCCTGAAGGATTATGATATGGAGATCAAATATCACCCTGAAAAGGCAAACGTGGTGGCTGACGCACTGAGTAGAAAATCCATGGGGTCTATAGCCTGTCTACTTACACAAGAAAAGAGAATCCTAAGGGAGCTCGACGTGTTACAAATAGAGGTAGTGCTACCAGGAAATCAAGGCTACTTGGCAGCACTTCAAATCTCTTCGCCATTGATTGAAACGATCAAGCAACAGCAGAAGGATCACCCTGAACTTATGAAGATAAGGAAAGGCATGGAAGAAGGAAAGAATAAGGTGTTTTCATCCAAAATCAGGTACTTTGGTATGGGAATAAACTGTGTGTACCAAACATAACAGCTCTCAAGAAGGAGTTGTTAAAGGAGGCGCATAATTCCACACTTGTTGCACACCCTGGAAGTACGAAGATGTACCATGACTTGAAAACCCATTACTGGTGGAATGGCATGAAAGGGGATATCGCAGAGTACGTGGCTCGGTGCTTACGTGCCAACGGGTGAAAATCGAGCATCAGAAACCTGGAGCTTTACTACAACCCTTGCCAATTCCCGAGTGGAAATGGGAACACATCACCATGGATTTCATGATTGGAATGCCAAAAACCATCAGACAGCATGACGGTGTGTGGTTTATAGTTGACAGATTGACCAAGGCCGCACACTTCTTACCCATCAAGACCACTTTCACCTCTGAGCAACTAGCTAACCTATACATTAAGGAGATAGTTAGACTGCATGGTGTGCTACTCAGTATTGTGTCAGATCGTGATACCAAGTTTGTATCTCGCTTCTGGCATGGTTTTCAAAGAGCAATGGGCACAGAACTACGTTTAAGTACGGCCTTCCATCATCAGACTGATGGTCAATCTAAAAGAACCATTCAAACCTTGGAGGACATGTTGAGAGTCGGTGCACTCAATTACGCTAGAGCTTGGGATCATAACTTGCTTCTGATCGAGTTTGCATATAATAATAGTCACCACGCCAGTATAGGCATGGCTCTTTTTGAGGCGTTATATGGTAGACGTTGCAGAACTCCGGTTTGTTGGAATGAAGTAGGGGAAAGGGAACCTCCCAAGGTTGACTTAATCGATCAAACGATCGGAATAATCAAGACAATCCGCAAGAGGTTGCAAGCTGCACAGAGTAGGCAAAAGATCTACGTGGATAATATGAGAAGGCCACTGGAGTTTGAGATTGGAGACCATTTATTTCTGAAAGTGTCCCCACTCAAGGGAAGTATAAGATTTGGGCAAAAAGAAAAACTAAGCCCGAGGTTCATTAGACCGTTTGAAGTTCTGCAGAAAGTAGGATCGGTTGCGTGCCGAATAGCCTTACCGCCCTCATTGCAAGGCATCCACGATGTATTTCATCTATCCAGTCTCCGGAAATATGTTCCGGATCCGGATCATGTCATCCGATATGAACCCCTGTCAGTTAAGGAGAATCTCACCTATGTAGAAGAACCCATTCGGATTTTGGAGAAGATGGAAAAAAAGCTCAGAAACAGGAGCATCCCCTATGTTAAGGTGTTATGGAAACATAAAAGGTAGCAAAAGCAACTTGGGAGTTAGAAAGCGAAATGTGTGAAAAATATCCCGCATTATTTTCATCAGGTGAGCAAATTTCGAGGGCAAAATTCTTTTAAGGGGGGAGAGAGTAAGGGCCACGCTTTCATTCTATTGCTGACTAACTGTTTCAGTTGCTGAATTTACCAGTTGCATTCGAATTATGGTTCGACAAAGATATTAAGTCGGCTGTGTGAGTTTTTAATGATTAATTTCATTAAAAAGAATGATTATTTGATTAATGTTATTATTGACGTTACTTATTCATGAAATTATCGAATCAATGCTAAACCGAGTTTTTAAAATCGTTTTTCGTTTTACTTGGTTGATTCGCAAAGTTTAAACTAAAATGTTAGTTGTAGGTCATTTCAACTCATGTTTAGCCTAACCATTAACGAGTACGGGACCAGAATTTAATTGAATGATGTTAGTTGAGCCAAAAAAAAGAAAAAATAGAACAAAAAGGGGGGGAGTCGGGTCTCTGAGACCCGAAGGACACCCGACACCCTCACTCTCTCTCTAACCCACTCGCTGCTCTCCCTCTCTCTCTCTGGGCCATCGGCGCCGTCTGGCGCCCATCGCCGACCGCCACTTGTCGCCATGAGAGAAAGGGACCACCAGTCCCCCCAGCACGCGTCCTCCACCGCCACAACCACCACATGCTACCATCCACTTTTCCCAGCCTAAAAACTACGCGTCTAACCACTGAAAACCGCCACCCACGTGCTGGAATCCGGTAACCCACGACCCTCACTACCTGCTCCATAAATTGGGAGTTGAATTTTGGCCAAAATCAGCTTAAATTGCCATTAAGTTGAAGCTAGGGTTTCGGGTTCTAGGTGTAGCCGAACCAGGGTCGAGTTCAAGGGGGTTTGGAGCGTGAATTGCAGCCAATTAAGTGGGTTATTAAGCGATTTCAAGTAAGTGTTTCTCTCCTCCTAAGTTAATACTAATTTCGTAAACGTTTTAGCGGAATCGATGTTGCATGTTAGACTAGCGTGGCCAAATTTGTTAGAATGTGCTGCCTGAGATTGGATTCTGATATGAAACATACATGCTTAGCTTCGAAGTGGATCAATTTTGTTAGTTCATGCATGAAATTTAATTTCGAAGTGATTTATATAGGTTTAGCTTCGATTCGAATCAATTTAGGTGAATTATGCATGAAACGTTAATTCGAAACGATTTATATATGCTTAGCTTTGATTTGAATCACTTTAGGTCAATTATGCATGAAGTGTTAATTGAAAACGAATTATATACGTTTAGCATCGATTCAAATCAATTTAGGTGAATTATGCTTGAAATGTTAATTCGAAGTGATTTACATATGTTTAGTTTCCATTCGAATCAATTGACGTAAATAATGCCTGAAATCTTAATTCGAAGTGGTTTATATATGTTTAGCTTCAATTCGAATTAATTGACGTAGATTATGCCTGAAATATCAATTCGAAATGAATTATGTATGCTTACCTTCGATTCGAATCAATATAGGTAAATTATACCTAAAATATTAATTCGAAATGAATTGCATATGCTTAGCTCCGATTCAAATCAGCATATGTTTAGCATCGAAATGAATCAATAAAAGTTTAGCAGAGGTTCGAACTTAACAAGGTAATTCAAACTTAAAGCTTTAAGTCGAATCATGCCTAGAAACTAACTTCCAACTGAATCGTACGTGTGTAAAATCAATGCATATGAATGTTTATCACTCCATGACCATTTGTGAACTTCGAATTGCATTGTACGAGTTTAAAATTGACATATATAAATGTTTAGGCACTCTATGGTCACTTATGCGCTTAACTACCCATAACGGCTCGCTAACTCTGAAATAAATAATAAATGTTTAAAACCCAATCGTGTTTGACTTACTAGATAGAGTGCTATGGTTTATACATGAATATGATGGTACGTATGTGTTCGTATGCTTGTATGCTTAGCTACCCTGTAATGCCCTGCTAATTGTTGAATGAGATGTTATGGTTTATATGTGAATATAATGATGCGTATGCATTCGTGTGCTTGCTATAACCCACTGCTAAGTAGTGATGCTTACCAGGTGAGTACCTAAACCCAATCTCCTTTTAAGCTAGCTTGAGAATATGATACGATTAGTAAAATATAAAACTGAGATGGTGGTTGGATGGTTTGAGGAAGAACTATGAGTGGTTCGAGGCCCTTGTGGTACGGTGCTTATGAGGAGGGAGTTCATGTTGTGAATTGACCGCAATCGTGTGGATTGAAAGGCCATGTGTGGCTCCCAAGGCCATGTGTGGCTCATTGTGTTGAAATAATTACGAAGTATTTAAATATGATATGTGTATCCCCTTTCCCTTGTATGTTTAAGATGTAACATGTGTGTGTAAAGATGATGTTTTGGCAAAGGATTTTTCATGTGTTTTAAATAAATAATAGCCATGTCTAGTAGCGAGCAATGGCCTACTTTAGCTACTCAAACAATGTTTGGGAGGAATCCCTAAAACGTATTAGAAATGGTGTGTGTTACATTGGGAATGATTTTACCAAAGACACAACAAAATTATTAGTCGTTATGGCCGATACACTTTAAAGTGGCTAAGATAATGTACTTCGGACAATATGAAATGAACGATGTTAACCTAGGGGAAGGTTCGAAAACCCTAGAGGCCCTGACAAGGGTTGATGTAATGGTCCGATATGTTAGATGTAGCCATCCCGGGAGTAAGAGCTTAAGTGTGAGCGATAAGTCTCACTCACGGGTTGAGAATAGATCTCACCCAATCAGCACCTGAATGATCTTATGCCAGAAGTATTTTCGTACTATGTTAAGAAAAGTAATTGGCCTTTGCCATTTTTGAACGATTAAAAAGGAAAGGAAGTTCTTTTATGGGCCCAAAAGGCTATATAGAATGATGTATGAAAAGTTTATAAGGATCGTTACACGACTAATACGAAATGAAACTTCCTTTGAAGGTTAAGAAAACATTTTCAATGAAAGAAAGAAAGCTTTCAACAAATGAGTAATGAGATGACCTTCAAGCATGTTTGAATGTAGCCTTCCCTTCTTCCTACCTTGAGTTTATTTGTTTAAACCTGCATGCATCGGATGAGAAAGTTTCCATAGTATTAAAGGTTCTATGAATGTATGTTTAACATGTGAATAGCCTAACGGGTCTAACACCTATGAATGGGAACGTAATTCTTGAATGATTGAATGAATGAAGGTTTGGCATGTGAATAGCCCATGTATATGATATATATATAGCTTAATATAATGATTAGTATTACGGAAATGCTTGATATGTGATTAATGCGAGTAGTATTGTCTGTAAAGGTTTTGTTTTAAGAAGTGGAGGAACACTCACTAAGCATGTGGTGGCTCACTCCATTTCCTTTTCCCTTTTTCCTCCCCAGGTGGTGAATGAATGGAAGAACCTGTCTGCCTCCTAGGAATTGCTAGTTACTCCTGCAGGTGTACCTGTGATGCGTTATGTGAAGCTACCTGAAGCAATATTTTGGCTAAGGAAGTGCATGAATTGGGCATGTAGAGGCTTTGGTTGTGTAAACTTATGTAAATTTATTGTAAATAGTGTTGTAAAGGCCTGAGCCTCAACCATGAGTGTGTGACTCACTGGCAACTTTCAGTTTACTTTGGATTTTGGTTAAAATGTCACAGATACCCTAAAGTTGTAATGAAAACATTGGAAATGTTGTAAATACAAACGGAACTCTGCCCGTTTCGTTCCAGAAATCACCAACTCAATTAGAGTTAGGTAGATTCTTAAAGGAAATCAATAAAAGAAGAGCCTTAGGGGTCTCTCTCGGGGGATCATGGCGGTGTAGCATCCCTAATAGGTAGTGGGGGTGTTATAGTATGTGCTGATCAGACTTGGAGAGAAGATGAACTGAATGCCATTGGGGTCTCCATGCTACCCAAATCCTGCCCTTATTTATAACATCAAAGTTATGAACCCATTGCCAGCCCCTAAAGAGCTTATTTGCTACTTTGTCCACCTTATGCACCTTGACTTTGGTTTCAAGCATCCCAAATAAACTAACTTGATGCAGCTGCAAGAAGATGTGCATGTCTTCTTGCTTATTAGGCTAATTTAGGCCTCGGACATTCCAGCCACATATCATACCCATTGGCGTCTAGCCCTTCCACTTGATGTACCAGACCTGCATTATCATGTTCTGAATTCAGCAGACCTAGAAAATTATTAGGAGAAGATGATAGCTTTGGATTGTTATCATGGGTGAGAATCTATGTTGCAGAGATTCTTTTGTCAACTTGTATGAAACCTTCTTCATCTATGGTTGGGGTCTGTGGCTTACTACTATTTCGAGCAGTTTCAGCTATAGATTGCACTACCCTCCATTCATGCCTCACTATTTGTTTCTTTCGACAGTTGTCTTCAAGATGGCCATACATATGATAATGATCACATTTTATAGGCTGCCACTCACATGTGACCTATTGCCTGATCAGTACATCCTTCTCATTTGCAAACTCCACATATTCAGGAAAATGATAAGATAGAGGGATATCAATTAGTAGCCTAGCGTACTTAAGCAAGGTTTTCTCCATTGTGTATCGATTAGTTTTGATGGGAATGCCTATCATGCTTCCTATTTTGCTCAAGCTTGTTGCCCCCTAGTATTTGATGTTAAGGCCATGTAGTTGAACCCATATAGGGAGAGAAACAATATCTGCAGAATTAATTTCCATCTCTAGATTCCATGGTTTTACTACAAAAGGTTTTCATGTAAAACAATACACGCCTTTACTGGCCGCCTCAAGTTGTTCATGAATATGATGAAATCGTACTAAAAACAATCCATATTTAACTAGGCAAACTTTATCAATTGCGTAGTTTGACCAGATGCATTTGATGAAACCTTCTATGATTTCGAGTGGTGCGTTTACCCCAAGGATGGTGCAGAGTACTACAGATTGCCAGTAATCTAGTTCAGGGGCTATATCCTCGACTGCAATTTTGGGGCATTTCCTTCCATTTATTAACGAGGCTCGAACAAATTTGAGAGTATTGCCTTCGTCAAGGTTAACCAATGCTGCATATGAGCTTCTGGAGGGAGATTGAGGTTCTGATGGACTTTCTTCAACTGTTGGATTAGGATCAATTGAATGGTGAGGATCAAATGATTCTGGGGCAACATAAATAGGGGAGGCTAATTGTGAACATGGTCGCGGACTAGGGTTCTGGCGTTGGCGCCCTCTTCTTCCCCGTGCCATGGTTGCGCGCCAACGAAATCATCAAAAATCTCTAGCTCACCGGAGAGCAGAAAAGCATATACATACATACATACATACATATATATATATATATATATATATATATATATATGTAATATATATATATATATATATATTATATACATATATATATATATATGTACATACGTCTGTGCGTGTGTATATATATGTAAATATATATATATATATACACATACATACATACATACATATATACATACATGCGCACAATACAGAAATCCATAGATATAAATGTATACATACACATACATATATATATATGCATACAGACAAGGATATATATACAAACATATATATATATATATATATATATATATATATATATATATATATTATATATATATATATATGTATGATGTATATGTATAATATATATATATGTATGTATATATATATATATATATATATATATATATATACACACACACATACATATACATATACATACAAACATATATATATATTGTATGATATATGTATGTATGTATATAATATATATTATATATATATATATATATATATATATATATATATATATATGCACACACACACACAGACACGCGCACACATATATATATATATATATATATATATATATATATATATATATATATATATATATATATATATATATATATATATATATATATATATATACATATATATATATATATATATATATATATATATATATATATATATATATATATATATATATATATATATATATAATATATATATATATATATACAGGCATATATATGTGTATATATATATATATATATATATATATATATATATAATATATATATATATATATATATTTATATATTATATATATATATATATATATATATATATATATATATAATATATATATATATATATATATATATATATTTTGCGTGTATGTGCGTGTTTCGTGTGTGTGTGTATGTGTGTGTATGGTGTGTGTGTATATATATATTCATATATATGTATATATGTGTGTATATATATATATATATATATATATATATATATATATATATATATATATATATATATATATTAATATATATATATTTATATATATATGTGTGTGTGTGTGTGTGTGTGTATACATATGTGTGTAAAATCGTACGTGTGTAATTCAAACTTAAAGCTTTAAGTCGAATCATGCCTAGAAACTAACTTCCAACTGAATCGTACGTGTGTAAAATCAATGCATATGAATGTTTATCACTCCATGACCATTTGTGAACTTCGAATTGCATTGTACGAGTTTAAAATTGACATATATAAATGTTTAGGCACTCTATGGTCACTTATGCGCTTAACTACCCATAACGGCTCGCTAACTCTGAAATAAATAATAAATGTTTAAAACCCAATCGTGTTTGACTTACTAGATAGAGTGCTATGGTTTATACATGAATATGATGGTACGTATGTGTTCGTATGCTTGTATGCTTAGCTACCCTGTAATGCCCTGCTAATTGTTGAATGAGATGTTATGGTTTATATGTGAATATAATGATGCGTATGCATTCGTGTGCTTGCTATAACCCACTGCTAAGTAGTGATGCTTACCAGGTGAGTACCTAAACCCAATCTCCTTTTAAGCTAGCTTGAGAATATGATACGATTAGTAAAATATAAAACTGAGATGGTGGTTGGATGGTTTGAGGAAGAACTATGAGTGGTTCGAGGCCCTTGTGGTACGGTGCTTATGAGGAGGGAGTTCATGTTGTGAATTGACCGCAATCGTGTGGATTGAAAGGCCATGTGTGGCTCCCAAGGCCATGTGTGGCTCATTGTGTTGAAATAATTACGAAGTATTTAAATCTGATATGTGTATCCCCTTTCCCTTGTATGTTTAAGATGTAACATGTGTGTGTAAAGATGATGTTTTGGCAAAGGATTTTTCATGTGTTTTAAATAAATAATAGCCATGTCTAGTAGCGAGCAATGGCCTACTTTAGCTACTCAAACAATGTTTGGGAGGAATCCCTAAAACGTATTAGAAATGGTGTGTGTTACATTGGGAATGATTTTACCAAAGACACAACAAAATTATTAGTCGTTATGGCCGATACACTTTAAAGTGGCTAAGATAATGTACTTCGGACAATATGAAATGAACGATGTTAACCTAGGGGAAGGTTCGAAAACCCTAGAGGCCCTGACAAGGGTTGATGTAATGGTCCGATATGTTAGATGTAGCCATCCCGGGAGTAAGAGCTTAAGTGTGAGCGATAAGTCTCACTCACGGGTTGAGAATAGATCTCACCCAATCAGCACCTGAATGATCTTATGCCAGAAGTATTTTCGTACTAAGTTAAGAAAAGTAATTGGCCTTTGCCATTTTTGAACGATTAAAAAGGAAAGGAAGTTCTTTTATGGGCCCAAAAGGCTATATAGAATGATGTATGAAAAGTTTATAAGGATCGTTACACGACTAATACGAAATGAAACTTCCTTTGAAGGTTAAGAAAACATTTTCAATGAAAGAAAGAAAGCTTTCAACAAATGAGTAATGAGATGACCTTCAAGCATGTTTGAATGTAGCCTTCCCTTCTTCCTACCTTGAGTTTATTTGTTTAAACCTGCATGCATCGGATGAGAAAGTTTCCATAGTATTAAAGGTTCTATGAATGTATGTTTAACATGTGAATAGCCTAACGGGTCTAACACCTATGAATGGGAACGTAATTCTTGAATGATTGAATGAATGAAGGTTTGGCATGTGAATAGCCCATGTATATGATATATATATAGCTTAATATAATGATTAGTATTACGGAAATGCTTGATATGTGATTAATGCGAGTAGTATTGTCTGTAAAGGTTTTGTTTTAAGAAGTGGAGGAACACTCACTAAGCATGTGGTGGCTCACTCCATTTCCTTTTCCCTTTTTCCTCCCCAGGTGGTGAATGAATGGAAGAACCTGTCTGCCTCCTAGGAATTGCTAGTTACTCCTGCAGGTGTACCTGTGATGCGTTATGTGAAGCTACCTGAAGCAATATTTTGGCTAAGGAAGTGCATGAATTGGGCATGTAGAGGCTTTGGTTGTGTAAACTTATGTAAATTTATTGTAATAGTGTTGTAAAGGCCTGAGCCTCACCATGAGTTGTGACTCACTGGCAACTTTCAGTTTACTTTGGATTTTGGTTAAAATGTCACAGATACCCTAAAGTTGTAATGAAAACATTGGAAATGTTTAAATACAAACGGAATCTGCCCGTTTCGTTCCAGAAATCACCAACTCAATTAGAGTTAGGTAGATTCTTAAGGAAATCAATAAAAGAAGAGCCTTAGGGGTCTCTCTCGGGGGATCATGGCGGTGTAGCATCCCTAATAGGTAGTGGGGTGTTATAGTATGTGCTGATCAGACTTGGAGAGAAGATGAACTGAATGCCATTGGGGTCTCCATGCTACCCAAATCCTGCCCTTATTTATAACATCAAAGTTATGAACCCATTGCCAGCCCCTAAAGAGCTTATTTGCTACTTTGTCCACCTTATGCACCTTGACTTTGGTTTCAAGCATCCAAATAAACTAACTGATGATGCAGCTGCAAGAAGATGTGCATGTCTTCTTGCTTATTAGGCTAATTTAGGCCTCGGACATTCCAGCCACATATCATACCCATTGGCGTCCTAGCCCCTCCACTTGATGTACCAGACCTGTATTATCATGTTTTGAGTTTAGCAGAGCTAGAAAATTATTAAGAGAAGATGACAGCTCTGGATTGTTATCATGGGTTAGAATCTATCTTGCAGAGTTTCTTTTGTTAACTTGTATGAAACATTCTTTATCTATGGTTGGGGTCTGTTGCTTACTACTATTTCGAGCAGTTTCAGCTATAGGTTGCACTACCCTCCATTCCTGCCTCACTATTTGTTTCTTTCGGTAGTTATCTTCAAGATGGCCATACGTATGACAATGATCACATTTTATAGGCTGCCACTCATATGTGACCTGTTGCCTGATCAGTACATCCTTCTCATTTGCAAACTCCACATATTTAGAAAAATGATAAGATAGAGGGATATCAATTAGTAGCCTAGCATACTTGAGTAAGGTTTTCTCCATTGTGTATCGATCACTTTTGATGGGAATGCCTATCATGCTTCCTATTTTGCTCAAGCTTGCTGCCCCCCAGTATTTGATATCAAGGCCATGTAGTTGAACCCATATAGGGAGAGAAACAATATCTGCAGAATTAATTTCCATCTCTGGATTCCATGGTTTCACTACAAAAGGTTTTCGTGCAGAATAATACACCCCTTTACTGACCACCTCAAGTTGTTCATGAATATGATGAAATTGTACTAGAAATAATCCAGATTTAACTAGGCAAACCTTGCAAATTGCATAGCTTGACCAAATGCATTTGATGAAACCCTCTATGATATCGAGTGGCGGGTTTGCCCCAAGGACGGTGCAGAGTGCTATGGATTGCCAGTACTCTAGCTCAGGGGCTATATCCTCGACTGCAATTTTGGGGCACTTCCTTCCATTGATTAACGGGGCTTGAACAGATTTGAGAGTATTGCCTTCGTCAGGGTTAACCAATGCTGCATATGAACTCTTGGGGGGAGATTGACGCTCTGATGGACTTTCTTCTACGGTTGGATTAGGATCAATTGAATGGTGAGAATTAGATGATTCTGGGGCAACATAAATGGGGGAGGCTAATTGTGAACATGGTCTCGGACTAGGGTTATGGCGTTGGCGCCCTCTTCTTCCTCATGCCATGGCTACTCGTCGGACAAATCACTGGAAATCTCCAGCCCAACAGAGAGGAGAAAAGCGTGCATATATATATATATATATATATATATATATATATATATATATATATATATATATATATATATATATATATATTATATACATATATATATATATATGTACATACGTCTGTGCGTGTGTATATATATGTAAATATATATATATATATACACATACATACATACATACATATATACATACATGCGCACAATACAGAAATCCATAGATATAAATGTATACATACACATACATATATATATATGCATACAGACAAGGATATATATACAAACATATATATATATATATATATATATATATATATATATATATATATTATATATATATATATATGTATGATGTATATGTATAATATATATATATGTATGTATATATATATATATATATATATATATATATATACACACACACATACATATACATATACATACAAACATATATATATATTGTATGATATATGTATGTATGTATATAATATATATTATATATATATATATATATATATATATATATATATATATATGCACACACACACACAGACACGCGCACACATATATATATATATATATATATATATATATATATATATATATATATATATATATATATATATATATATATATATATATATATATATATACATATATATATATATATATATATATATATATATATATATATATATATATATATATATATATATATATATATATAATATATATATATATATATACAGGCATATATATGTGTATATATATATATATATATATATATATATATATATAATATATATATATATATATATATTTATATATTATATATATATATATATATATATATATATATATATATAATATATATATATATATATATATATATATATTTTGCGTGTATGTGCGTGTTTCGTGTGTGTGTGTATGTGTGTGTATGGTGTGTGTGTATATATATATTCATATATATGTATATATGTGTGTATATATATATATATATATATATATATATATATATATATATATATATATATATATATATATTATATATATATATATATATATATATGTTGTGTGTGTGTGTGTGTGTATACATATGTGTGTAAAATCGTACGTGTGTAATTCAAACTTAAAGCTTTAAGTCGAATCATGCCTAGAAACTAACTTCAAACTGAATCGTACGTGTGTAAATCATGCATATGAATGTTTATCACTCCATGACCATTTGTGAACTTCGAATTGCATTGTACGAGTTTAAAATTGACATATATAAATGTTTAGGCACTCTATGGTCACTTATGCGCTTAACTACCCATAACGGCTCGCTAACTCTGAAATAAATAATAAATGTTTAAAACCCAATCGTGTTTGACTTACTAGATAGAGTGCTATGTTTATACATGAATATGATGGTACGTATGTGTTCGTATGCTTGTATGCTTAGCTACCCTGTAATGCCCTGCTAATTGTTGAATGAGATGTTATGGTTTATAATGTGAATATAATGATTCGTATGCATTCGTGTGCTTGCTATAACCCACTGCTAAGTAGTGATGCTTACCAGGTGAGTACCTAAACCCAATCTCCTTTTAAGCTAGCTTGAGAATATGATACGATTAGTAAAATATAAAACTGAGATGGTGGTTGGATGGTTTGAGGAAGAACTATGAGTGGTTCGAGGCCCTTGTGGTACGGTGCTTATGAGGAGGGAGTTCATGTTGTGAATTGACCGCAATCGTGTGGATTGAAAGGCCATGTGTGGCTCCCAAGGCCATGTGTGGCTCATTGTGTTGAATAATTACGAAGTATTTAAATCTGATATGTGTATCCCCTTTCCCTTGTATGTTTAAGATGTAACATGTGTGTGTAAAGATGATGTTTTGGCAAAGGATTTTTCATGTGTTTTAAATAAATATAGCCATGTCTAGTAGCGAGCAATGGCCTACTTTAGCTACTCAAACATGTTTGGGAGGAATCCCTAAAACGTAATTAGAAATGGTGTGTGTTACATTGGGAATGATTTTACCAAAGACACAACAAAATTTTAGTCGTTATGGCCGATACACTTTAAAGTGGCTAAGATAATGTACTTCGGACAATATGAAATGAACGATGTTAACCTAGGGGAAGGTTCGAAAACCCTAGAGGCCCTGACAAGGGTTGATGTAATGGTCCGATATGTTAGATGTAGCCATCCCGGGAGTAGAGCTTAAGTGTGAGCGATAAGTCTCACTCACGGGTTGAGAATAGATCTCACCCAATCAGCACCTGAATGATCTTATGCCAGAAGTATTTTCGTACTAAGTTTAAGAAAAGTAATTGGCCTTTGCCATTTTGAACGATTAAAAAGGAAAGGAAGTTCTTTTATGGGCCCAAAAGGCTATATAGAATGATGTATGAAAAGTTTATAAGGATCGTTACACGACTAATACGAATGAAACTTCCTTTGAAGGTTAAGAAACATTTTCAATGAAAGAAAGAAAGCTTTCAACAAATGAGTAATGAGATGACCTTCAAGCATGTTTGAATGTAGCCTTCCCTTCTTCCTACCTTGAGTTTTTTTGTTTAAACCTGCATGCATCGGATGAGAAAGTTTTCCATAGTATTAAAGGTTTCTATGAATGTATGTTTAACATGTGAATAGCCTAACGGTCTAACACCTATGAATGGGAACGTAATTCTTGAATGATTGAATGAATGAAGGTTTGGCATGTGAATAGCCCATGTATATGATATATATAGCTTAATATAATGATAGTATTACGGAAATGCTTGATATGTGATTAATGCGAGTAGTATTGTCTGTAAAGGTTTTGTTTTAAGAAGTGGAGGAACACTCACTAAGCATGTGGTGGCTCACTCCATTTCCTTTTCCCTTTTTCCTCCCCAGGGTGAATGAATGGAAGAACCTGTCTGCCTCCTAGGAATTGCTAGTTTACTCCTGCAGGTGTACCTGTGATGCGTTATGTGAAGCTACCTGAAGCAATATTTTGGCTAAGGAAGTGCATGAATTGGGCATGTAGAGCTTTGGTTGTGTAAACTTATGTAAATTTATTGTAAATAGTGTTGTAAAGGCCTGAGCCTCAACCATGAGTGTGTGACTCACTGGCAACTTTCAGTTTACTTTGGATTTTGGTTAAATGTCACAGATACCCTAAAGTTGTAATGAAAACATTGGAAATGTTGTAAATACAAACGGAACTCTGCCCGTTTCGTTCCAGAAATCACCAACTCAATTAGAGTTAGGTAGATTCTTAAAGGAAATCAATAAAGAAGAGCCTTAGGGGTCTCTCTCGGGGGATCATGGCGGTGTAGCATCCCTAATAGGTAGTGGGGTGTTATAGTATGTGCTGATCAGACTTGGAGAGAAGATGAACTGAATGCCATTGGGGTCTCCATGCTACCCAAATCCTGCCCTTATTTATAACATCAAAGTTATGAACCCATTGCCAGCCCCTAAAGAGCTTATTTGCTACTTTGTCCACCTTATGCACCCTTGACTTTGGTTTCAAGCATCCCAATAAACTAACTTGATGCAGCTGCAAGAAGATTGCATGTCTTCTTGCTTATTAGGCTACGTTAGGCCTCGGACATTCCATCCACATATCATACCCTTGGCGTCTAGCCCTTCCACTTGATGTACCAGACCTGCATTATCATGTTCTGATTCAGCAGACCTAGAAAATTATTAGGAGAAGATGATCTTTTGGATTGTTTATCATGGGTGAGAATCTATGTTGCAGAGATTCTTTTGTCAACTTGTATGAAACCTTCTTCATCTATGGTTGGGGTCTGTGGCTTACTACTATTTCGAGCAGTTTCAGCTATAGATTGCACTACCTCCATTCATGCCTCACTATTTGTTTCTTTCGACAGTTGTCTTCAAGATGGCCATACATATGATAATGATCCACATTTTTATAGGCTGCCACTCACATGTGACCTATTGCCTGATCAGTACATCCTTCTCATTTGCAAACTCCACATATTCGGAAAATGATAAGATAGAGGGATATCATTAGTAGCCTAGCGTACTTAAGCAAGGTTTTCTCCATTGTGTATCGATTAGTTTGATGGGAATGCCTATCATGCTTCCTATTTTGCTCAAGCTTGTTGCCCCCTAGTATTTGATGTTAAGGCCATGTAGTTGAACCCATATGGGAGAGAAACAATATATCTGCAGATTATTTCCATCTCTAGATTCCATGGTTTTACTACAAAAGGTTTTCATGTAAAAACAATACACGCCTTTTACTGGCCGCCTCAAGTTGTTCATGAATATGTGAAATCGTACTAAAACAATCCATATTTAACTAGGCAAACTTTATCAATTGCGTAGTTTGACCAGATGCATTTGATGAAACCTTCTATGATTTCGAGTGGTGCGTTTACCCAAGGATGGTGCAGGTACTACAGATTGCCAGTAATCTAGTTCAGGGGCTATATCCTCGCTGCAATTTTGGGGCATTTCCTTCCATTTATTAACGAGGCTCGAACAAATTTGAGAGTATTGCCTTCGTCAAGGTTTAACCAATGCTGCATATGAGCTTCTGGGAGGGAGATTGAGGTCTGATGGACTTTCTTCAACTGTTGGATTAGGATCAATTGAATGGTGAGGATCAAATGATTCTGGGGCAACATAAATAGGGGAGTCTAATTGTGAACATGGTCGCGGACTAGGGTTCTGGCGTTGCGCCCTCTTCTTCCCCGTGCCATGTTGGCGCGCCAACGAATCATCAAAAATCTCTAGCTCACCGGAGAGCAGAAAAGCATATACATACATACATACATACATATATATATATATATAATATATATATATATATATATATGTATATATATATATATATATATATATATTCCATATATATATATATATGTACATAACGTCTGTGCGTGTGTATATATATATGTAAATATATATATATATATACACATACATACCTACATACATATATACATACATGCGCCACATACAGAATACATAGATATAAATGTATACATACACATACATATATATATAATGCATACAGACAAGGATATATATACACAATATATATATATATATATATATATATATATATATATTATTTATATATTATATATATATATATATGTATATATGTATATATATATATGATAGTATCTATATATAATCACACATACATATACATATCCATAACAATATATATTGTATTATATGTATATATCGTATATATATATACTATATATACACACAAAC
>JAKOGI010002465.1:87500-107901 GCA_029747015.1 Carnegiea gigantea
AAGGGGAGTATATTACTTTGATAATAAACCGCTACTTGTAAAGCCATGTAACCAAGAAATGGATATCAACACTAAGCCATCACCTCACTTCCCATCTAGGTCAGATTCCTCGACTTAGACATCAAATATTAAGGGATGGCTAGTCTGAGTGAATTAGGGAGTATCCTGGGAATTCCCATCAAAACAGATAAGTACACACTGGAGAAGGCCAAGCTAAATTATGCTAGCCCTTAATAGCAATTCCAGTGGATGATGCCTTCCCAGGTTTTATTAATTTTCTTATTGATCATGATGTTATGGTAAGACTGTAAGTGGAATATGAGTGGAAGCCTATAAAATGCCATCACTGCAGAATGTATGGCCATATAGAAAAAGATTGCAGAAAGAAAACAAGTAATAGGAAGGAACAGAGAGAGGTTCCACCACAGGCAGATCAGTCAAGGGAAGTTGTAGAGCAATGCATAAACACTCAGCCTCAGGATGAAGTCAATGTCCCCAGAACTCAAAGCCAAAGGATTGATGCAGAGGTTTTCATTATAGTAGTGAGGCCAATAGCTAGGCCACACCACAGCCCTGGGAGAGCATCAGATGCAGTGAGAGGCCATAATACTTTTAAGCTACTCCAGGAGCGACAAGGACGGACATTAATTGGAATGTAAAAGGAGGGTTCTTCCCCGCATGGACAGAATAAGTATTGGAACATTAGAGGCCTTAATTCGCCTAATAAGCAAGAAGATGTTAAAATCTTCTTGCATAAGGAGAACATCGGCTTGGTAGGGCTTCTGGAAGTAAAAGTCAAAGAGAAAAATGTAGAAAAAGTAGCCAATAAGCTGTTCCAGGGATGGAGATGGCAACATAATTTCCATTTAAACACCAAAGGAAGGATCTGGGTAGCATGGAGGCTACGACAATATAATGTCCAAGTTATCTTCATGGCTGAGCAATACATTCACTGCAAGGTAACACAAGTAACAACAATAAAAAGGTTTATCTCACCTTTATTTATGGTGCAAATCAGGAAGGACAAAGGAGATATCTTTAGGAAGCTCTAAAAACCATAGCAAAAGATATGGAGGAAGCTCGGTGTATTCTGGGGGATTTCAACTCAGTCCTCCACCCAAGTGATAGGATGGGAGGGACTCGCACACAAGATGCTGAAATAAGGAAATTTAAGGAATGTATCACCACATGTGAAATTGAAGAAATGAGAAGCAGAGGTCCTTACTTCACTTGAACTAACAAAACAATCTAGACAAGAATTGATAGAGTCTTTGTTAATGCTCTCTAGTATGACCAATTTGATTTTAGCCAAGTAATATACATAGCTAACTCCCTCTCTGACCACACAGTAATGGTCATTAACACCCTAGGCTCCCCAAGACCTAATTCCTCTTTTCAATTCTATACTATGTGGATAAGGGACAATGATTTCTTACCTTTGGTTGCATCTATGCTCCCTCTTAATCCACATAAGGGGCCATATAATAGGCTGAAAATGTTCTTGAGGAAGACCAAAACAGCAATACAGCAGCTCAACAAGAATCATTTTGCAGACCTAAAGAATCAACAAAGCAATGTAAGGGCTGAGTTGTAAAGGACTCAATGTCTTTTTTTGGTATATCTAAAGAAAGTCTGAGCTCATGTAGAGAGAAAGGGAAGTAAGGGACAAATACACCAGAATTTTCTCCTCAGTGATTGATATAATAAGACAACAATGCAAAGTAGAATGGATCACCTATAAGGATGATTGCACCAGGTATTTCTTTGCAAAGGCAAAACAAAGGAAAACTGCCTCATATATATTTGAAATGCAATATGAACTAGGCAGGTTAAATCAAGGGTTCCCAGCAGTAGCAACCATCATGCAAAATTACTACAAAGGGCTGTTGGGGGAGTAAGTTACCCATAGAAGACAAATTGACCTTCATATGATAAGCATGGGCAACACTTTGACAGTTGAAAAACAGCTGACACTATGTGGCCCTTTTCCTAAGAAGGATATTAAAACAGCCATGTTTTCAATCCCTAATACAAAATCACCAGGCCCTGATGGTTTTCGCAGTGGGCTTTTCAAATCCACTTGGCACATGAAAGGAGAGTTGGTGAAGGAAGCCATCAAGCACTTTTTCAACACTAGTAAAATGCCAACATACCTAGGGAAGACAAAGCTTGTTCTGCTTCTAATAGTGCATAATCCAACACAGGCAAGGGAATTTAGATCCATATCATGTTACAATGTATTATACAAATATGTGGCTAAGCTCCTTTGCATGAGACTTAAGAATGTTCTTCTCGACTTGATTCATCAGAACCAAGGAGCCTTTGTCAAAGGCAGGGAGCTTCTCGTCAACATTCTCACTTGCCAAGACATTGTAAGGGGATACAATAGGAAGTGGATATCACCAGGGTGCATTATGAAGATTGACCTATACAAAGCCTTTGATTCAGTGCATTGGTATTCTTAAAAGAGCTAATGGATCATATGAGTTTCCCTCAGTAGTTTGTGAAATAGGGTTCATGTGAATGGCAAGATTGGGGAAGCTTTCAGAAGAGAAGAGGCCTAAAACAAGGATGCCCTCTCTCCCCACTCCTCCTTGTCCTATCCATGGAGTACTTCACAAGGTTGATGAAGACAGCAGGCAGCAATCCAAATTTTGCTTTTCATCCCTCATGCAGTTCGCTGAAGCTGAATCACCTCATGTTTGCAGATGATGTGATAATTTTTTACAAGGCACACCCTCCAACACTATCAATAATGAAGGATACCATCTTCGCATTTTATCGTTGTGTAGGCCTTCAAGCAACAAAATTCCACATTATCTTTTGGGGCTGCACCCCTATCCAGCAACAATAGTGCCTAGATATCACTGGATTTCAAGAAGGATCTCTCCCAATGAGGTACCTGGGGGTCTCAATCACTGCAAGCAAACTGAGTAAATTAGAGTGCAAGGCACTAGTGGAGAAAATTATAGAGAAAATTAGGCCTTGGGCCACAAAACGCATATCTTTTATAGGCAGAGCACAACTCCTCAACTCTGTTATCTTTGGTATGTTCAATTATTGGGCTTCTATTTTCATCCTCCCACAAGAGGTCATTGACCAGATGAACAAACTATGTAGAAACTATTTGTTGGGGGGCGAATCGCTGGTTACCAAAGGAGCCCTTTTATCTCCTAGAACAAAACATGCACACATAGGAAAGATGGAGGGATAGGGCTCAAAAACCTGGGGGCTTGGAACAAAGCAAGCATAACTAAGATTATTTAGGTCATTGCCATGAAAAAAGATATTTTATGGGTCAAATGGGTGCATGGGAAGTATATTAAATAGCTAGATTGGTGGGAGCACAAGTTTCCGCCAGATTGTAGCTAGCATTGGAAAAAATCGGTGGCAACCAAAGACCTATTTATTAAGGGGATCACCAATAAATCTACCTGGCAGTGGCAAGGAGGTCAGAGTTACACAGTTCAAAAAGGTTACCAATAGCTTCTGGGGGAGGTGGAGTATAAGGAATTGAGCAAGGTTGCATGGGCTAGAACTGTGACTCCTAGGCACGCTTCTACAACCTGGTTCTTCATGCACCAAAAGCTCCCAATCAGAAGCAAAATAGCCAGTTTCATTGCCTAGAGGATTGGGGTGAAATGTGACGTATGTGATGAAGCAGAAGAAGACATGGACCATTTGTTATTTGAGTGCAGATGGGCAAGGGAGTTCTGGCAAGCAATACAAAAATGGTACCCAACCCCTATTGACATCACTAGCACAGACAGGTTTGCACATTCCATAAAGAAACTAAGGGAACTAAAGAGGGTGAAGATGATAACATATGTCATAATAACGGCTGCTATTTACCAGATTTAGAGAACAAGAAATGAGAAGATCTTTTCAAATCAACAGTTGACAGTCTATACCCAGTTCAAGCACACCAAGGACCATATCACATAGAGAATACTCGTTCTTAACAAGATTACAGGGAAATAAGATAAATGCAGAGACAGGCTTATTGGCTAAAGAAAGGATGACTTAGAATGATGAAATGTTGTACAGAACAGTCAGTTTGATTTACCGAATATGCCCATTTTTAGCCAAAACAAAAATATACATACACACACACACACACACACACACACACACACACACACACACATATATATATATGCATACATATATATATATATATATATATATATATATATACATACCCATACATACATACATACATACATACATACAAACGTACATACATAATATATATATATATATATATATATATATATATTATAATATATATATATATATATATATAATATACATATATATATATACACACACACACAAACATACATACATAGACATATATATATATGTATATTGTAACACCCCCAGCCCCTAGGCCAGAAGCGTTACGCTTTCCTAACTTCTTACTTAAATCCTGGGACGAAGTGGGCAGAGTTCCCCCTAAAAACTGACCATTTCCAGGCTAAAAGCCTTACAATAAGTCCCTGTAAATCAACGGAAGCGCAAACATTTGAAACATAGCTCAACGGCCACACGCCGGAGTTCATAACTCAACGAGCCACTCGCTCGGAGTACACCAACCAGATTGATTCATGAATAAAGAAGAAATAGAAGATACAACTCAACGGTTAACAATACCGGAGTATTAAGATTTACATCCCTAAACATAGCTAAATTAAATCAAGAAGGCATCTAACTAACTTGATGGTTGGCTCAAGCGGCCATATAGAGCGACCTTTATACCATATGCAATACATGAACTAGAATAATCGTTTACAGACCTTTATAAACTAAAAGTACATTACATGACTTCATTAAACACGTAAGATCCCTTCCAATGAGCACATACGACGCCTTGTAAGCAACAATAGGTTCCTTCTGGGCTTATCTGACTCAACTTCTTCCTGTCAGAAAGAAAATCTGGGGAAAAGGGGAAAGAGTAATGGGATGAGCAACCACACGCTCAGTGAGTGTCCCCCAACCCCCCTTAAAACCAAAACCGTTGCAAGCAATACTATCTTTACTAGTCACATACCACGTTTCCATACTTTACTATCATAATAGATATTCATAGAACCTTTATGGAAGGATCACTAAACATAAACTTCACTTCGACCACCCAATCATATTTCTAGGTTCCTCAACGACGGAGTTCTTTACTAGCAAGCAGTTAGGCATGTGAGTATCGAAGGCTAAGTATAAGGATCTTTTCTTTTCATAACATAACTTCCTAATACTCCATTTGAACTACACATGAACCCTCAATCATATGATGTGTATATAAGGTTATCCCTTTTCAAAAATACACTTTTCTTGGCATTTCATTCATATGATATACATATCACACACATAAACACATATCAACGTTCATTCTTTTAGGAAGAGACGCCTTCATTCATAGAATTTTCAACGTGCTATAACTTTCTTTCTCATCTCGTACACTTTAAATCAGACAGATTTGCTATGGATAAGAATGATGCCACATAAGATTGGAATCCACGTTCAACCATACTTAAGAATCATTCATAATGCATCCATTGAAAGCTTTCCTTTAATACACAGGCTAAGAATCCACATTCATCATATTTAAGAACATTTTCTTTAAATCGGCAATGAAACTTTCTTTGCACATTGAAAGCATTTCATAACCTTGAGGTTCTCAATCTTTTGAAAGAGTTTACATTTCGCATTCGTCGTAAAACGACCCTTGTATGCATTTCATATCCATTCCATGCGGCCTCTTTGGGCCCATAAAACATTCTTTTTCTTTAAAACATATAAAATGGCAAAGGCCAATTGCTTTTCTTAACTTAGTACGAAAGTACTTCTGGCATAAGATCATTACAGGGTGCTGATTGGGTGAGAACTATTCTCGACCCCATAGTGAGACCTAACGCTCACGCTTAAGCTCTTACTCCCGGGATGGCTACATATAACATATCGGACCATTACATTAGCCCTCGTCAGGGCCTCTAGGGTTTATCCGGACTTATCCCCTAGGTTAACATTACATCATATCATATTGTCCGCAGCACATTATCCTAGCCACTTAAAGCGTATCGGCCATAACGGCTAGTAATTTTCCATTTCAAACAATAAAATCATTCAACGTATAATTCCCATCTCCCTTTTGATAAAAACGTTTTAGGGATTCCTTCCAAACACTATTTGGATAGCTAAAATAGGCCATAGCTCATTACTAGACATGGCTATTATTCATTTAAAACACATGAAAAGTCATTTGCTAAAACATTACCCTCACACCCACATGTTACATTTAAAACACACAAGGAAAAGGGATTACACATATCACATTTAAACACTTCGTAATCATTTCAACAACACAATAAGCCACACATGGCCTCGCAATCCACACGATTGCGGTAATTTCACAACCCGAACTCCCTCCTCACAAGCACCGTACCACAAGACCTCGAACGCTCATGATTCTTTCCTCAAACCATCCAACTACCAACTCGATTCATCGATTTATTAATCACAACATATTATCATATTAGCTTATGAAAAAGGGAGTGAACTTTAGGCCCTTACCTGAGCAACCAACACCATTCAGCGGTGCATTACAACAAGCGTTCATATGGCCACATTTATTCATGAATCGACAATACTTTATTCAATAAATCAAACATAATTTGATTCTAAACATAACCGATACATTTCGAGTAACTTTCCTAAGCATGAATGTGCTAAAAAAAAGGGTTCGTATTAAAGCTAAACATATTTTAATAGCTTCAAATTTAATTCGTTTACATGCATTAGCTAGGTTAACTCGAATTGAAGCTAAACATGTTTATATAACTTCGAGATTAATTCCTTTAACATGCAATAACTAATCCACTTGATTCGAAACTAAACACATTGCATTAACCTTGAAATTAGCTCATTTCACGCATTGGTTAATTAATTCGAAGGGAAGCTAAGGATGTTAACGCACCTTCGATTTTAATTCTTTTTCATACATTAACTCACTAACTTGAATCGATACTGAACACGTTAAACTAACTTCATTTGTAATCCTTTTTCATGCAGCAACTAATTAACTTGAATCGATGCTAAACATATCAAACAAACTTCGTTTCTAATTCCTTTTCAAACAATAACTCATTAACTCGAATTGAAACTAAATACGCTAAATTCATTTCGATTTTAATTCCGTTTTTAAACAATAATTCTTTAACTCGAATCGAAGCTAAATATGTTAAAATTAACTTCGATTTTGATATCTCAAGCATGATTTACATTCATGGACTCGAATTGATGCTAAACACATTTAATTTACTTCGAATTAACAACTCAGGCATGATTTACGTTTATTGATTCGAATTGAAGCTAAACGCACATAATTCGCATTAATTTACAATCTTAAGCATCCACTAACTACATGCATTCGAATTAATGCTAAACGCATATAATTCACTTCGAATTACAATCTCAGGCATCAATCAACCAAATGAATCGAACCTAAACATGAATAGCTAATTTCTTGACATTTCTAACAAATTTAACAAACCCTAACTTGACATGCAACATCAATCTGCTGAAAATCAATTTCGAAAATAATAATAACTTAGGAGGCGAGAACACCCACCTCGATTTCACGCTAGATACACGCAATTTAGCTTGAATTGAGGCCAAAAATCGAACACCAACAGCCTGCCCTTCGCGCGTGACTCGGCTAGCCCGAACCCCAAAACCCTAACTTGCGTTATGGTCGCGGTTGGGGTTGTCTGGGGTCGAATTCGACCCCCAGATTTAGAGGGGAGGCCGAATCCGGTGTGGGTGACCGGATTCCGGCACGTGGTGGCGGAATTGGGCGTGGCTGATGCGTGGGTTTCAAGTTGGCTCGGTTGTGTGACGTGGGGAAGGAGGATTGGTGGTGTTCGGGTGGTTGGCGACGCAGGGGTGAGGTCGGACGGCTCCTTCTCTCGCCGGCGACACGTGACGGCCGGCGGTGACGCCAGGCCGCGACCGGTGACCCGCGAGAGAGAGAGAGAGAGCGAAGCAGAGAGGGAGGGAGAGCAGAGAGAGAGAGCGAGCGTGCGGGGGGGGAGGGGTGGTCGGGGTCTCTGCCCGACTAAGGTACTTGAACCCCTTTTCTTTTTTTTTTTTTTTTTTGGGTTGACTCAAATAACATCATTCAACTGAATCCCGATCCCGTACTTGCTAATGGTTAGGCTAAACCCGAACTGAAACGACCTACAATCAACATTTCAGTTTAAACTTTGGGATTCAACCAAGTAAAACGAAAAACGATTTTAAAAACTCGGTTTAGCGTTGATTCAAATATTTTAAAAATAAGTAGCATCAATAATAACGTTAATCAAATAATCGTTCTTTTTTAGTGAAATTAATCGTTAAAAATTTACACGGTTACTAAAAACATGATTTCATAACGTAAAAAGCAAGACAGGCAACTTAACGTAAAAACAACGAAGGTGGGTATTACAATCTTCCCCCCTTAAAAGAATTTCGTCCTCGAAATTCCAAATCTAAGTTCGGTCTTTCTTAAAATGCATGCACACAACTAGGATCTACACGGTAGGTTTCCAGAAGGTTCCATTTTGCAATCACTACTTCTTTCTAAATCAAAAGAAAATATCTTATGGTATCCAGTCTCCTCCTCGCCAACCTCTTCAAGCGTCTACTCACTCTATTTAGGCGCCGAGGGCAAATCGCATTGAAGAGGGGCAAATGAGTTGGCATGGACAACCATATTGAGTTTGCTTTGAAAATGAAACATAGATTTCCAATGGTCTAGACTCAGTTCGCATGGCAAGCAATAATTCTATGCATATGCATCTATAAGTGGGCATCTAAAGGCACGACAATTGAGACAATGACATCTTCAGGTCATACACTAGCGGTCTCATTCTAAAACATGAATTCAAGTTACTATTGGGATCACAATGATTAACATGGAGACTACTATAACACATTTAGAGTAATAGAAATGTCACATAGCACCACATAGTACCATTTAAGCACAATGGAATTGCATGGTATTAGCAATCCAATATTCTTAAGCTTAGGAGTCTCGGGGAGCATGAACGCGTCTAAAACATACATGGCAAGCAATTTACAAAAAAAGGAAACATATGCACCAACATTCCGATGTCTGTACATCAATCCCAGCTAACTTTTAGGCCCTTTCATTCATGACAACTTATTCAGGACATGTCAGGTTCGCATGAAGGCAATTAACTTAGTCAGGTCCATTCAAAGGCATCAAGATATTGGGTCACCCTGAAGTCAAATCAATTGGTCAGGAAGCTATCACATCACACCTAAGCAGTAAAAACATTGGCATCACGTAGGGTCTACAACAGAGCACTTAAGGATGAAGAATCATAAATGGCATGAACTAGCATGGCATGTCGATAGAAACAACTGAGAAGATAATGCTACGGCAAGAATACGTGCATGCAAACAACGAGTCAAGGGTCATGTCAGGCCGTGTACTATGAAACTTCATTCGTCTGGATAATCAAGTCACCTACCAAACCAAACGCAAGTCAAGCATGGATTGCACATAGGCAAGCAAAGGTGAAGATAGACACCTAAGGTCACCACATCATGCATTAAGTGCGTATGTGTATAGTTGTTCAAACCATATCATGGGATAATAGAACTTGTGGAGTACAAGTAATGACTCAGAGATCGTACAAGCAATGGTTCGCATAGGTTAAACCACTTAATCAATCCAGCCACTACGCAACTAAAGTTCATGATAAGCAACTCCAATGACATGTATTTACTATACCATTCACTCATAAAACATACGGCTGATCATCAATCAACTAGCATTGGTAAGAACTACGGTGCTAATGGTCTTATAGGTATGTGTTGAGGGTCTACAAGGTACACCTATCCCATAGGTGATCATATGGGTCTCACTGTAGTTCGCTTACCTTAGTGGAGATCATTACTATGTACAATTCCAAAGTCTGCTAGGTTCTTCCTCCCTTTCGCTTTCTTGGTGTATTAGGGTTCGTCCAAGCCAAAACATCATCTCTCCAATCAAACATAAGAGGCATAAACCTTAGTTCGAATAGAAGATGAGTAACTCCCTTACAATCATGATTATTCTAGCATACCATTCAATGATGCATTCGGAGATAAACATTTCAAAGCAAAGGTTACAATCACGCAATCACACCATGGTATATGTGCGCAATTAGCAATTTAACCACAACATAAGGACTATACGCTATGCAGTGATTAGCTAACTATGACTACACGAAGCAACAACTCATGTAGGTTGAATTCTTTGGCCAATTAAGTGACATACCCCATAAGAATCAAGTTGAAGAAGCACCACATAGCTTACTTACTTTACCGTTAGTTAATAAACATAAACTTGGCCCTGCATATCATTCTAAGTGACTATATAAGCTTTCAAGGTCCATGGTTTCAAGTTCACAACTAATATCACGTAAGGGGTCATTTAGAACGGCATACAGGATTGCATTTCTCATTTGCAAACTAAGGTCAAGGTATGTCTTGAAACTTGTCAAAATCATTAAAAATTAGCCATCAGCCGACTAACAGGCGTAAGAACGAATCTAAGTGTCAATAACACGTATGGGATATCACTTAGGTCACAATCAACAGAACTCTGCCACAATTACTCATATTGGCATGCACACACACGAAGCTATCACTCAGCCTTCTTAACAATCAAACATTCACGTTAAAAGGTTTATTGTCAAAAAGAAGCTTTTAGTCAAGAGGGGTAATTCTTAGTCGCTTATAACTTGTCATTTACACATCAAGCAACATATGCATCTTGGCAGACAGGCATCCAATACGTTTAGCTGCGCATAGAAACTTACAACAGTAGCAGAGACTCAAGTGTGATGATAAAGCAAATGCAAGCCTTCAAATGCGGCATTAAAACCTAACCACATAATTAGAAGGGTCTTTCAATGCGAAGCAAACATCTTGATTCACTATTTAGAAAAGTCTCAACTTTCAAAATCTCTAGGTTTTCAAACGAGAAATAGTCCATCTGCCTCTAGCCTATCCCTACCAACCATTAAGTACGTCTACTCACTCCATTACGGGGCCCGAGGAGCAAATCGTACTTCGGGGGCAAAGATGGGCTTAGCTTTAAGACTTTCCAATCATGCAATTCCAAACCGTCAAGGCGTATAAGCAAATAAACAAACAACTTCGATTGGACTAATACTTAACTCATTCATGAGAAAACAAGTTACTCGACTAACACCCTTAACAATTCGTTCGTTCACTCGATTAGTGAGCTCACTCGAGCAGTACCTAGCTAGCTGAATACACCAAGATTCACATTAAACGCACAATTATAGACCTAGTAAGCATATATCACATCATTATGAACGCGTTCCTATTGGACTATATGAATGCAAGACTCAGGTCGCGGCCTATGGTCGCAGGACCTTTGCTCTGATACCATCAATGTAACACCCCCAGCCCCTAGGCCAGAAGCGTTACGCTTTCCTAACTTCTTACTTAAATCCTGGGACGAAATGGGCAGAGTTCCCCCTAAAAACTGACCATTTCCAGGCTAAAAGCCTTACAATAAGTCCCTGTAAATCAACGGAAGCGCAAACATTTGAAACATAGCTCAACGGCCACACGCCGGAGTTCATAACTCAACGAGCTACTCGCTCGGAGTACACCAATCAGATTGATTCATGAATAAAGAAGAAATAGAAGATACAACTCAACGGTTAACAAAACCGGAGTATTAAGATTTACATCCCAAAACATAGCTAAATTAAATCAAGAAGACATCTAACTAACTTGATGGTTGGCTCAAGCGGCCATATAGAGCGACCTTTATACCATATGCAATACATGAACTAGAATAATCGTTTACAGACCTTTATAAACTAAAAGTACATTACATGACTTCATTAAACACGTAAGATCCCTTCCAATGAGCACATACGATGCCTTGTAAGCAACAATAGGTTCCTTCTGGACTTATCTGACTCAACTTCTTCCTGTCAGAAAGAAAATCTGGGGAAAAGGGGAAAGAGTAATGGGATGAGCAACCACACGCTCAGTGAGTGTCCCCCAACCCCCCCTTAAAAGCAAAACCGTTGCAAGCAATACTATCTTTACTAGTCACATACCACGTTTCCATACTTTACTATCATAATAGATATTCATAGAACCTTTATGGAAGGATCACTAAACATAAACTTCACTTCGACCACCCAATCATATTTCTAGGTTCCTCAACGACGGAGTTCTTTACTAGCAAGCAGTTAGGCATGTGAGTATCGAAGGCTAAGTATAAGGATCTTTTCTTTTCATAACATAACTTCCTAATACTCCATTTGAACTACACATGAACCCTCAATCATATGATGTGTATATAAGGTTATCCCTTTTCAAAAATACACTTTTCTTGGCATTTCATTCATATGATATACATATCACACACATAAACACATATCAACGTTCATTCTTTTAGGAAGAGACGCCTTCATTCATAGAATTTTCAACGTGCTATAACTTTCTTTCTCATCTCGTACACTTTAAATCAGACAGATTTGCTATGGATAAGAATGATGCCACATAAGATTGGAATCCACGTTCAACCATACTTAAGAATCATTCATAATGCATCCATTGAAAGCTTTCCTTTAATACACAGGCTAAGAATCCACATTCATCATATTTAAGAACATTTTCTTTAAATCGGCAATGAAACTTTCTTTGCACATTGAAAGCATTTCATAACCTTGAGGTTCTCAATCTTTTGAAAGAGTTTACATTTCGCATTCGTCGTAAAACGACCCTTGTAAGCATTTCATATTCATTCCATATGGCCTCCTTAGATTCTTTTTCACTTTAGATTCTTTTTCTTTAAAATATATAAAATGGCAAAGGCCAATTGCTTTTCTTATCTTGGTAAGAAAATACTCCTGGCATAAGATCATTACAGGGTGCTGATTGGGTGAGAACTATTCTCGACCCCATAGTGAGACCTAACGCTCATGCTTAAGCTCCTACTCCCAGGATGGCTACATACAACATATCGGACCATTACATTAGCCCTCGTCAGGGCCTCTAGGGTTTATCCGGACTTATCCCCTAGGTTAACATTATTTACATCATATCATATTGTCCGCAGCACATTATCTTAGCCACTTAAAGCGTATCGGTCATAACGGCTAGTAATTTTCCGTTTCAAACAATAAAATCATTCAACGTATAATTCCCATCTCCCTTTTGTTAAAAACGTTTTAGGGATTCCTCCCAAACACTATTTGAATAGCTAAAATAGGCCATAGCTCGTTACTAGACATGGCTATTATTCATTTAAAACACATGAAAAGTCATTTGCTAAAACATTACCCTCACCCCCACATGTTACATTTAAAACACACAAGGAAAAGGGATTACACATATCACATTTAAACACTTCGTAATCATTTCAACAACACAATAAGCCACACATGGCCTCGCAATCCACACGATTGCGGTAATTTCACAACCCGAACTCCCTCCTCACAAGCACCGTACCACAAGACCTCGAACGCTCATGATTCTTTCCTCAAACCATCCAACTACCAACTCGATTCATCGATTTATTAATCACAACATATTATCATATTAGCTTATGAAAAAGGGAGTGAACTTTAGGCCCTTACCTGAGCAACCAACACCATTCAGCGGTGCATTACAACAAGCGTTCATATGGCCACATTTATTCATGAATCGACAATACTTTATTCAATAAATCAAACATAATTTGATTCTAAACATAACCGATACATTTCGAGTAACTTTCCTAAGCATGAATGTGCTAAAAAAAAGGGTTCGTATTAAAGCTAAACATATTTTAATAGCTTCAAATTTAATTCGTTTACATGCATTAGCTAGGTTAACTCGAATTGAAGCTAAACATGTTTATATAACTTCGAGATTAATTCCTTTAACATGCAATAACTAATCCACTTGATTCGAAACTAAACACATTGCATTAACCTTGAAATTAGCTCATTTCACGCATTGGTTAATTAATTCGAAGGGAAGCTAAGGATGTTAACGCACCTTCGATTTTAATTCTTTTTCATACATTAACTCACTAACTTGAATCGATACTGAACACGTTAAACTAACTTCATTTGTAATCCTTTTTCATGCAGCAACTAATTAACTTGAATCGATGCTAAACATATCAAACAAACTTCGTTTCTAATTCCTTTTCAAACAATAACTCATTAACTCGAATTGAAACTAAATACGCTAAATTCATTTCGATTTTAATTCCGTTTTTAAACAATAATTCTTTAACTCGAATCGAAGCTAAATATGTTAAAATTAACTTCGATTTTGATATCTCAAGCATGATTTACATTCATGGACTCGAATTGATGCTAAACACATTTAATTTACTTCGAATTAACAACTCAGGCATGATTTACGTTTATTGATTCGAATTGAAGCTAAACGCACATAATTCGCATTAATTTACAATCTTAAGCATCCACTAACTACATGCATTCGAATTAATGCTAAACGCATATAATTCACTTCGAATTACAATCTCAGGCATCAATCAACCAAATGAATCGAACCTAAACATGAATAGCTAATTTCTTGACATTTCTAACAAATTTAACAAACCCTAACTTGACATGCAACATCAATCTGCTAAAAATCAATTTCGAAAATAATAATAACTTAGGAGGCGAGAACACCCACCTCGATTTCACGCTAGATACACGCAATTTAGCTTGAATTGAGGCCAAAAATCGAACACCAACAGCCTGCCCTTCGCGCGTGACTCGGCTAGCCCGAACCCCAAAACCCTAACTTGCGTTATGGTCGCGGTTGGGGTTGTCTGGGGTCGAATTCGACCCCCAGATTTAGAGGGGAGGCCGAATCCGGTGTGGGTGACCGGATTCCGGCACGTGGTGGCGGAATTGGGCGTGGCTGATGCGTGGTTTTCAAGTTGGCTCGATTGTGTGACGTGGGGAAGGAGGATTGGTGGTGTTCGGGTGGTTGGCGACGCAGGGGTGAGGTCGGACGGCTCCTTCTCTCGCCGGCGACACGTGACGGCCGGCGGTGACGCCAGGCCGTGACCGGTGACCCGCGAGAGAGACAGAGAGAGCGAAGCAGAGAGGGAGGGAGAGCAGAGAGAGAGAGCGAGCGTGCGGGGGGGGGAGGGGTGGTCGGGGTCTCTGCCCGACTAAGGTACTTGAACCCCTTTTTTTTTTTTTTTTGGGTTGACTCAAATAACATCATTCAACTGAATCCCGATCCCGTACTTGCTAATGGTTAGGCTAAACCCGAACTGAAACGACCTACAATCAACATTTCAGTTTAAACTTTGGGATTCAACCAAGTAAAACGAAAAACGATTTTAAAAACTCGGTTTAGCGTTGATTCAAATATTTTAAAAATAAGTAGCATCAATAATAACGTTAATCAAATAATCGTTCTTTTTTAGTGAAATTAATCGTTAAAAATTTACACGGTTACTAAAAACATGATTTCATAACGTAAAAAGCAAGACAGGCAACTTAACGTAAAAACAACGAAGGTGGGTATTACAATCTTCCCCCCTTAAAAGAATTTCGTCCTCGAAATTCCAAATCTAAGTTCGGTCTTTCTTAAAATGCATGCACACAACTAGGATCTACACGGTAGGTTTCCAGAAGGTTCCATTTTGCAATCACTACTTCTTTCTAAATCAAAAGAAAATATCTTATGGTATCCAGTCTCTTCCTCGCCAACCTCTTCAAGCGTCTACTCACTCTATTTAGGCGCCGAGGGCAAATCGCATTGAAGAGGGGCAAATGAGTTGGCATGGACAACCATATTGAGTTTGCTTTGAAAATGAAACATAGATTTCTAATGGTCTAGACTCAGTTCGCATAGCAAGCAATAATTCTATGCATATGCATCTATAAGTGGGCATCTAAAGGCACGATAATTGAGACAATGACATCTTCAGGTCATACACTAGCGGTCTCATTCTAAAACATGAATTCAAGTTACTATTGGGATCACAATGATTAACATGGAGACTACTATAACACATTTAGAGTAATAGAAATGTCACATAGCACCACATAGTACCATTTAAGCACAATGGAATTGCATGGTATTAGCAATCCAATATTCTTAAGCTTAGGATTCTCGGGGAGCATGAACGCGTCTAAAACATACATGGCAAGCAATTTACAAAAGGAAAACATATGCACCAACATTCCGATGTCTGTACATCAATCCTAGCTAACTTTTAGGCCTTTTCATTCATGACAACTTATTCAGGACATGTCAGGTTCGTATGAAGGCAATTAACTTAGTCAGGTCCATTCAAAGGCATCAAGATATTGGGTCACCCTGAAGTCAAATCAATTGGTCAGGAAGCTATCACATCACCCCTAAGCAGTAAAAACATTGGCATCACGTAGGGTCTACAACAGAGCACTTAAGGATGAAGAATCATAAATGGCATAAACTAGCATGGCATGTCGATAGAAACAACTGAGAAGATAATGCTACGGCAAGAATACGTGCATGCAAACAACGAGTCAAGGGTCATGTCAGGCCGTGTACTATGAAACTTCATTCGTTTGGATAATCAAGTCACCTACCAAAGCAAACGCAAGTCAAGCATGGATTGCACATAGGCAAGCAAAGGTGAAGATAGACACCTAAGGTCACCACATCATGCATTAAGTGCGTATGTGTATAGTTTTTCAAACCATATCATGGGATAATAGAACTTGTGGAGTACAAGTAATGACTCAGAGATCGTACAAGCAATGGTTCGCATAGGTTAACCCACTTAATCAATCCAGCCACTACGCAACTAAAGTTCATGATAAGCAACTCCAATGACATGTATTTACTATCCCATTCACTCATAAAACATACGGCTGATCATCAATCAACTAGCATTGGTAAGAACTACGGTGCTAATGGTCTTATAGGTATGTGTTGAGGGTCTACAAGGTACACCTATCCCATAGGTGATCATATGGGTCTCACTGTAGTTCGATTACCTTAGTGGAGATCATTACTATGTACAATTCCAAAGTCTGCTAGGTTCTTCCTCCCTTTCGCTTTCTTGGTGTATTAGGGTTCGTCCAAGCCAAAACATCGTCTCTCCAATTAAACATAAGAGGCATAAACCTTAGTTCGAATAGAAGATGAGTAACTCCCTTACAATCATGATTATTCTAGCATACCATTCAATGATGCATTCGGAGATAAACATTTTAAAGCAAAGGTTACAATCACGCAATCACACCATGGTATATGTGCGCAATTAGCAATTTAACCACAACATAAGGACTATACGCTATGCAGTGATTAGCTAACTATGACTACACGAAGCAACAACTCATGTAGGTTGAATTCTTTGGCCAATTAAGTGACATACCCCATAAGAATCAAGTTGAAGAAGCACCACATAGCTTACTTACTTTACCGTTAGTTAATAAACATAAAGTTGGCCCTGCATATCATTCTAAGTGACTATATAAGCTTTCAAGGTCCATGGTTTCAAGTTCATAACTAATATCACGTAAGGGGTCATTTAGAACGGCATACAGGATTGCATTTCTCATTTGCAAACTAAGGTCAAGGTATGTCTTGAAACTTGTCAAAATCATTAAAAATTAGCCATCAGCCGACTAACAGGCGTAAGAACGAATCTAAGTGTCAATAACACGTATGGGATATCACTTAGGTCACAATCAACAGAACTCTGCCACAATTACTCATATTGGCATGCACACACACGAAGCTATCACTCAGCCTTCTTAACAATCAAACATTCACGTTAAAAGGTTTATTGTCAAAAAGAAGCTTTTAGTCAAGAGGGGTAATTCTTAGTCGCTCATAACTTGTCATTTACATATCAAGCAACATATGCATCTTGGCAGACAGGCATCCAATACGTTTAGTTGCGCGTAGAAACTTACAACAGTAGCAGAGACTCAAGTGTGATGATAAAGCAAATGCAAGCCTTCAAATGCGGCATTAAAACCTAACCACATAATTAGAAGGGTCTTTCAATACGAAGCAAACATCTTAATTCACTATTTAGAAAAGTCTCAACTTTCAAAATCTCTAGGTTTTCAAACGAGAAATAGTCCATCTGCCTCTAGCCCATCCCTACCAACCATTAAGTACGTCTACTCACTCCATTACGGGGCCCGAGGAGCAAATCGTACTTCGGGGGCAAAGATGGGCTTAACTTTAAGACTTTCCAATCATGCAATTCCAAACCGTCAAGGCGTATAAGCAAATAAACAAACAACCTTCGATTGGACTAATACTTAACTCATTCATGAGAAAACAAGTTACTCGACTAACACCCCTAACAATTCGTTCGTTCACTCGATTAGTGAGCTCACTCGAGCAGTACCTAGCTAGCTGAATACACCAAGATTTACATTAAACGCACAATTATAGACCTAGTAAGCATATATCACATCATTATGAACGCGTTCCTATTGGACTATATGAATGCAAGACTCAGGTCGCGGCCTATGGTCGTAGGACCTTTGCTCTGATACCATCAATGTAACACCCCCAGCCCCTAGGCCAGAAGCGTTACGCTTTCCTAACTTCTTACTTAAATCCTGGGACGAAGTGGGCAGAGTTCCCCCTAAAACTGACCATTTCCAGACTAAAAGCCTTACAATAAGTCCCTGTAAATCAACGGAAGCGCAAACATTTGAAACATAGCTCAACGGCCACACGCCGGAGTTCATAACTCAACGAGCCACTCGCTCTGAGTACACCAACCAGATTGATTCATGAATAAAGAAGAAATAGAAGATACAACTCAACGGTTAACAATACCGGAGTATTAAGATTTACATCCCTAAACATAGCTAAATTAAATCAAAAAGACATCTAACTAACTTGATGGTTGGCTCAAGCGGCCATATAGAGCGACCTTTATACCATATGCAATACATGAACTAGAATAATCGTTTACAGACCTTTATAAACTAAAAGTACTTTACATGACTTCATTAAACACGTAAGATCCCTTCCAATGAGCACATACGACGCCTTGTAAGCAACAATAGGTTCCTTCTGGGCTTATCTGACTCAACTTCTTCCTGTCAGAAAGAAAATCTGGGGAAAAGGGGAAAGAGTAATGGGATGAGCAACCACACGCTCAGTGAGTGTCCCCCAACCCCCTTAAAACCAAACCGTTGCAGGCAATACTATCTTTACTAGTCACATATCATGTTTCCATACTTTACTATCATAATAGATATTCATAGAACCTTTATGGGAGGATCACTAAACATAAACTTCACTTCGACCACCCAATCATATTTCCAGGCTCCTCAACGACGGAGTTCTTTACTAGCAAGCAGTTAGGCATGTGAGTATCGAAGGCTAAGTATAAGGATCTTTTCTTTTCATAACATAACTTCATAATACTCCATTTGAACTACACATGAACCCTCAATCATATGATGTGTATATAAGGTTATCCCTTTTCAAAAATACACTTTTCTTGGCATTTCATTCATATGATATACATATCACACACATAAACACATATCAACGTTCATTCTTTTAGGAAAAGACGCCTTCATTCATAGAATTTTCAACGTGCTATAACTTTCTTTCTCATCTCGTACACTTTAAATCAGACAGATTTGCTATGGATAAGAATGATGCCACATAAGATTGGAATCCACGTTCAACCATACGTAAGAATCATTCATAATGCATCCATTGAAAGCTTTCCTTTAATACACAGGCTAAGAATCCACATTCATCATATTTAAGAACATTTTCTTTAAATTGGCAATGAAACTTTCTTTGCACATTGAAAGCATTTTCATAACCTTGAGGTTCTCAATCTTTTGAAAGAGTTTACATTTCGCATTCGTCGTAAAACGACCCTTGTATGCATTTCATATCCATTCCATGCGGCCTCTTTGGGCCCATAAAACATTCTTTTTCTTTAAAACATATAAAATGACAAAGGCCAATTGCTTTTCTTAACTTAGTACGAAAGTACTTCTGGCATAAGATCATTACAGGGTGCTGATTGGGTGAGAACTATTCTCGACACCATAGTGAGACCTAACGCTCACGCTTAAGCTCTTACTCCCGGGATGGCTACATATAACATATCGGACCATTACATTAGCCCTCGTCAGGGCCTCTAGGGTTTATCCGGACTTACCCCCTAGGTTAACATTATTTACATCATATCATATTGTCCGTAGCACATTATCTTAGCCACTTAAAGCGTATCGGCCATAACGGCTAGTAATTTTCCGTTTCAAACAATAAAATCATTCAACGGATAATTCCCATCTCCCTTTTGTTAAAAACGTTTTAGGGATTCCTCCCAAACACTATTTGAATA
>JAKOGI010002466.1:0-27500 GCA_029747015.1 Carnegiea gigantea
AAAAGAAAACAAGAAGAATACTTGAGTTGCTTCCCAAGAATCGCTCTATTAAAGTCGAGTGCTTGTTCTTTTACCCTACCATCCCACTGAAAAGAGAATGACCAATTAGGAAGGGGACATCGAGGCCCCCAACTTGCCTTTGTGATGAGCCTTAAAATCAAAATCTTGTAAAAAGTAGGAACCGCCTCAAGTAGACGGGATGAATTTCATTCTTGGCCATCAAATAACGCCAAATAGCACGGTCATCATGTAATATTATCTTGCAGTGGACATCATCAAACGGCCCACTGCCAAACTCTGCCCCCAAATTAAAGTCATACTCAACTCTATCCAAATGGGGTGAAGACATGAACACTCCTGCAAATTTGCGGTAATCACTCAAAAGACCCTCATTAATAGCACATGACTCGTCCTTGACTATGTCGGGTGGCAAATTAGCAACCAAATTCACTTGGGCACAACAAAGCCCTTGGCCCTTAATGGACTCAAAAGCAATCATATGAGCATCATTATAATCATTGGACTTCACGATCTCATCAGAAATAGCCACATCGTATCCATAACAAGCAAATGAAATAGGAGAAGAGTCTTGGTCCTTAAACATACCAAATTTAGCATGGTGCTTTCCCACATCAAATGTCATCTGCCCCCTTTAACATCTATACTACTACCTGCTATAGCCAATAAAGTTCTCCAAAGAATAATTTGGGTAAGGGCATCTTTAGCTATATCAGGAATTATAAAGTTCACATGCACATAAAAATCATCCACCTTTATAGGAAGATTCTCCACAATACTCAGGGGGAACTTCCAATAACAGCCCACTAATTGTAGTGAAATTGTGGTGGGTCACAATGCTCCTAGGTAAGTTTCTTGAAAATGAAAAAGGGTGTCAAATTCACACTTGAACCAAGGTCACACAAAACCCTATCAATGCTCACATTTCTAATTAGGCAAGGGATAGAGAAGCTTCCAGGGTCCTTAAGCTTTACAGGAAGCTTATTTAGAACCACAAGACTACCTTTCTCAATTAAGGGTACTGTCTCATACTCTTCTAGCTTTCTTTTATTGGACAAAATCTCTTTCAAAAACTTAGCATAAGAAGGCATTTGAGATAAAGCATCGGTGAATGGAATATTAATGTAAAGTTTCTTTAAGACCTCTAGAAACTTCCCAAATTGTAAATCCAGTTTATCCTTAGCCATTCTTTGAGCGAGAGGCAAAGGAGGAGTGTAAGGTGTTGGGGAAGTGTGTCTAGGGTCCTTAGGAACCTCGTCAGTATCCTTCACATCATCATCATGCACATCTCTAAAGGGACTAGACACCTCTTTGTCAACAACATTCTTATCATCAAGCAAACTCAAATTATCACTAACCCCTTTAGGCCTCTCAAGTTGTTTGCCGCCCCTCAAAATCATGGCATCACAATGCTCCCTAAGGTTAGGTTCGGGCTTACTAGGAAGTGGACCGAGATGTGTAGAAGAAGAGGTAACTTGTTGGGCAATTTGGTCTTCCAACATCTTATTATGAGTAGTAAGTACATCAACTTTAGAGGCTAATTGCTTTATATACTCATCTTGCTTTTTTTTCATAAGTCATGTTTGTATGCAGGTAGTACTTACATCTGGGAAGAGACATTGTTTGACTATGTCTGGTTGTTAAGATATAGTTCCTTCCTCTACTATATTATACTTATGTTTATATAGTTACGGTAACCTGGTTTATTAGTATTTCTGAGTTCATTCCTTGCTGTGTATCATTAATTTTTTCCATTATATATTTTCACAAAATCCTTATTCTATAAGTTTTCACCAAATCTTATTTTTTGTGGGTCTCTTGAAATCAGTCTCTCTATGGATAGAGATGCCGATAGAAGCAAGGTTGCCTACATCTGAATCTCCGCATACCCCGTAAAAGCAGGATCCACACTGAAAGATGGTGGTGGTGGTGGTGGTGTTGTTGTTCTCATCTTGCTTTTGTTGCATTATAAGCATGCTCTCCATCATGACCTCTAAGTTAGACTTTTGTAGAGCTTGTTGGAAAAAAGGAGGCCTTTGAAACCCAGGGGGCGTTGGTAATATCTTCTTGTGGTGAGTAAAAGTTACGAGTCATCCTCTAGGATGAATAGTGATTACTTAAGATCGACTTAACTGTATGATGGATTTCAATTTTCAGCTTAATTAAGCAAACCTAGCATGCAAACCTAAGAAACTCTTCTAAAATGACTTTTCAAAGAGAATAAACACGACAGTAATGTAGCTAATGATCGCTAGCATTTAAAAAACACATAGCACAGAGAAAATGGGGGATGGGGCTCGACATGGCCCTTGGCTCAACTTGGCCAATCAACACAACCAACAATCCTCAAAGATCGCCGCAAGAAAATATAATTTCTAAACTAAACTATGCCTAATCCTAACAAATGCAATAAAAAAGATAAGGGAGAGAAGTTACCAACGAGTTCTCAATCATTCTTGATTGAGATTAAGTGGTACCATCATCATCAAGCGTTGAATGATCTCTTTACCCATGAAAACTCAAGCTTGAACTATTTCAAGCTATCCTGGTAGTGTGGATGAGTGAATGTAGAAAAAGGGAAGTCAACTAAAGAGATGATTGAGTTTTGAGAGATAGCTTTAAGTTTCTATTTCATTAAGACCCAAATCTTCCCACAACCCCCAACACATCAAGCCTATGTTTGGGAAGGTTGACGTTGCTCAAAAGTGAAGACTTTGAAGAAATTTCAGAGAGAGAAAGTAATATTAATCAATAATAAAGAGAGAGAATAAGAAACTTGCCATGAAGTTAATCTAAAGCTTCAACTTTTTAGCTATTCATTAATAGAGGAGCGAGAAAGTTAAACAAGGCTAGAGCTAGAGTAAGAAAGCTGCAAAAACGAAGATGACCTAAAAAAAGTCAAAAATTGTCTTTTACCCTTGCATCATCGAGCGATTAAAACAAAAACAAAATTACAGGTTTTGGTACAGGGCACCCGTGCCAAATCTATTTCCGTAATTTTTTCAATTCTGCTTGTGGCACGCCCTGCTAACCCCGCGGCACGCCCTCTGGACCTATATCATGCCCCTTGACTTTTCCTTCCAAATGGGTTGGGCTTGACGTCCAATTAGGCTCTTCTCTTATTTAACCCTACAAAACACAAAATCTAATTAAATTCACTAATTTAAAGATTATTTGTGAGCTAAAATCTAATAATGGGGGTCAAAACTTTGCCCGATTAAGAATCGAACAGGAGGCCTTCTAGCATTGATTTGGGGTATGTTTAGGGGGTTAGACCTACATGAGAAACTTGGATGATTCCTCTAACTCAGATTGTAGGTAATAGAATAAGAGTCATTAGTCGATCTTGGGTTGTAGTTAACATTGTTGACTTGCTCGCTAGCATCTTGGGTAAATGGACTCCCAACTTGACAATTTATAATCAACTGATTAACAGAACCACAAATTTCACATGAGGGAGGGGTACTTAAATTTACAGAATTAACATTCAAACAATCCAATCTTTGAGTTATAGCATGGACCTTAGCCGAAAGTAAAGTAACTGCATCAATGTCAAGCTCCAACCTGTGGGTTGACCTATTTCATTAGACCATTGGAAGTTGTTAAGTGACATCTCTTCAATCAAATTGTTGGCTTCATCCTCTGTTTTGTTCATCAAAGCGCACCCACCACCACGTCTATGGTAGATCACACGAGTTGAGTAACTCCATATAGAACATTTACAAAAACCATCCATTTCTGAAGCCTATGGTGAAGGCAAAAATGCAAGAAATCCTTAAAACCTTCGTAAAATGTCTCATCATCCTTTTGAGCAAAAGTAGTGATTTGGTTCCTCAAACTTACCCCTTTGCTAGGTGGGAAAAAGTTAGCAAGAAAGGCCCTTATAAGAACATCCCAAGTTGTGATGGACCCCAGAGGAAATGAATGGAGGTATGCCTGTGCTTTATCCTTTAATGTAAAGGAAAATAGGTGAAGGCAAATGGCGCTGGTAAAGACTCCGTTTAGGTTCAATGTGTTATACACATTCAAAAAGATCGAGAGGTGAAGATTAGAGTCCTTCATTGGGGAACTTCCAAACTGAGATTGTTATACCTTAGAGATAAGTGTCGGTTTGAGCTCAAAGTTATGAGCTTCCACAGTTGGTTAGACAATACTAGAAGTAATGCCTTGCACTCTCAGGCTAATAAAATCCCCGAGTGTACTTCTTCGATCTCCATCGGTCATTGTATGTGTAATATTACGAACCTTGCGCCTTTGCTCTTCTAGCCCTTGCTTTCTTCTTAAACGGAAAGTCCTTCAATCTGGGGATTGGGGTCATAAAAAATGGCCCTCGCATAAGAGAGGAATACCTCCTATAAGCAACGCCACAAACACCACCAAAGTAATAAAAAAAGATAAAAAGTAGATGAAAAGAAAAATGCTTAGTCAATTTTTTAGGATTAACTCAATAATTGATAAATTTTGGTCCCCGGCAACGGTGGAAAAAACTTATAGGTCCCGCAAGTGCACGGGTGTTGTAGTCTAGATTAAATATCGTCATCTGGGACCAATAGAATCTGTTGAGTTTTGTCCAACTAAAATTACTAATGCACATATCTGGTTTTAACTACACTAATTGGTATTCAGGAATTCAATCAAGCCAAAGCATCTAGGGATTTGATTTGCCTAATCAAGGAGTTAGATTTTTAGATTTAGAATGTGCTCTTTTCTAGTTTGGACGACTCAAAGGAATTGCAATCTCACTTAACTCAATCTTTTCTTTTGAAATAAACCGAATTTCCTACACTAATCCGATTATCATTCTTTCAAATGTCATCATTTTAGTCTAGGTTATAGACTGTGATTGCTAAAGTTTCCTCTCAACTTGCATCTCTCTTTCAAGGATGGCTAGGTTGAGTTCAATCTTATAGGACTAATAGTGAGTTTTTCCTTTTGATACTCCACTCAACTATCTAACATATGCAAGCAAATTCGCCCAAACTCACTCATATCCATTCAATCACAGCATAAAATAAAATTAGTCCAAGATAGATTGAGCACAAGAAATAAAGATTAAAGATCCAATATTAATACTTCGACAAAGTAATCCCTAGAAATAATTAAACTACTCACTCATGTTCAAATTAAACAACACCCAAATCAAATAAACTATAGTTCAAAAAGAGATAAGGGGAAGAGGAAGCTTAGCAGTTATGGAAGCTCTTCGATGATCTTTCAATCGTCAAGCATCCAAATACCAATTCCTTCCTTCAAATCTTCTTTTGCTCCCAAAAAAAAAAAAAAAAACTAGAAATATTCTAAACTAATGAGAGATAAGCGATAGGATGAGTGTAAAAAATGTCTTGCTCTCGGCTAAAAATGCCTTCAAATATACGAACTCAAGCCTTCTCAGTCACACAATCGAGAAAAAATGAAGAGGCTCATAGTTAAAAGATTACCACTGACAGTGAGAACCACCACGGTCTGATAGTGGTAAGCTCTGGCCATGAGGTCGTCATTCATCTTTGCCCCACGGTCATATGGGATGGGCTTACCATTGTGGTTGCCCAAAAATGTGCCCAAATGAGAGTCAACGCCGGCTGAAAAGGGCTTAAAACCTGCAAAATGCACCAAAGAAGCATACCCGAGCATAAAATAGAAAGAAGGGGTGTAAATCATACACTTAAACACATACTCCCCTAAGAAATGCTATCAAATCACCCTAAAATGATCTACATTCTCGACAGTTATCACTTGCTTAGACAAGATTGATGAAGGGTAGTTCAAAGCCTTATCTTTGAATTATAAAAGACTTTATTTCTGATTAGCTTATAGAAAGACTTTTTCATTTTTGGGCGGGGGTTAAATAAGAAGTGAGGGATATTTGGAGAATAACAATATCTTCATCATTGGTCAATTTTTGAGAAGTTTTTTTTGTGGGCTAGACACAATAATGTATAGACCATTATTTTCTAAATTTTAGTTGAATAAAAATACATAACCAAAACACATGCATGCTAGCGCATAGAGTACGAATTTGATCACTAATGAACAAATACATACATAGATTGCCCATCCCATTCAAAAGTAAAAGGCCAAAAAATAAACGGCCCTGATGTCGTGATATTTTTGTTTCCTTTGAACAACTTCTTGGTCTTCGGGTACTACAGTTCATATGGCCTAGTAGAAATGCAGATTTAGGAACTCGAAAGGATAATGGAATTTAGAGTGAGAAATGGATGAAGGACTGGGATGGTGAGATCTGCTGTATTGGGTAAAGGCCAACTGATATTAGCATATTTTATGAAGAAATTTCCAATTTGTTGTAGCCATGCTGATGATATCTCTACATTCTATTTTAGTGTTTAGTATAAAATGCGTATGCAAGAACATGATATTGCTGTATAATAGTGTCTTGATATGTACAATGCAGCCACACCATATGATCTTAAGTGCTTGCACATTAATTTTGTAATAATGAAATGACATATTCAGCTATTAAAAAAATAAAAAGAGAAAAAAGGAGGAAAAAAAAGCACACCTTGATTAGAATTTCAAAAGCTTAGTAATTTTATTGCTTGGTTATATGAAATTTATTAGTTGCAGGATCAACCATAGTAGAAATATATAAAGTAAGCCTATTTGCACAACATGATCAAATGAGCTATTTAAGTGAGGACGTTTTATAATAAACATAAGATCTTTTTTTTTATTGATAACTTTGAGATAAGGAGACCTGCAAAGCATCCGACTAGACCAAGCAAAGGAAATACAACAGACTAGTGATGGAGCATTTGTCCAAGGAGACATACAGCTACTGATGACACCTAACAAGTACTAGACCTAGTAATAGGACTAGTAGTAGATATTACACAACTTAATCCATCACATTACCTTATTTAGAGGCAGCTAGTGTGCGCCTACGCTGGATGATAACCATAGCAAGAGCGCACAATGTGATGAGATATCTTGTATCGTATTAATGAAGAGGCTGATGAGTAAAATCAGTTAAGGGGTTCCTCCTTCGTTTCAACTTTGATGTCGTAGATATTGGTTCCATTAAAGAGACCATCGTTCATGTTATGAATGATGACAGAGCCATCAGATAGGGTCCCACGTTGAGTGTACAAGAAAGGAACATCACAACCACCTTGAGCTGCTGTCAAGCGATCAATAACCCTAGTCTTGGGCGGGACAGTTACCTGGTGTACATGTTTGACTTGTTCTGAGACTTGTGTGGTTTTTCCCCTCTTAAAAATAGCATTGATTCCAGCCGAAACCATAATCTTCTCTCCTAAGAGATAGGGAATCCCTGCCTTGAAGGTGGTTTTGACACCCAACTTGGAAGATACATTAGTGGACCAAGTTCGAGTGGTGTTGGTGTAAGAGAATTTAAGGGACTCAGTAATCTCTACACTACTGGAGTTGGTGGTAGTGAGAGTCCTGAAGACGAGGACTCTTCCACCGTAGATCCTAGCATGAAGAAGATGATAATCAAAATCATATATTTCTCTGGAGAGAGTTGAATCAATGACCTCCAATATAGCCTCCTTGCATATGCTTTGGCACTTAGCCCATAAGCAGCTATACGTGGTATCCCTGTAGCAAAATTTTCCATTTCCAACATTAAGAAGAGCAACCATGTTTGCTCTGATCATAATCGGGGTAAAGAGAGTGTCGCCGAAGTCCTCAGGCAGCTGATCAGTGGATGTGTCATCTGGGCTGTCTGGCATGATCCAATCCCCTGAGCCTTGCGTCCAAAATTTAGAAAAGATTTGGATAAAATATGAACATTACCATCAGGGTTGGGGAGTACCTCGCGCTGCGAGTCGATTTCCTTAGGATTATCAGATGAAAACTCCACATAGGGTTTGTCATTGATCAAACGAGTGCGAAGATAGGAGCCATTGTCATCTTCAAAGACCATGTTTTTGGGAGGACAAACAGGGAGTCCAAGTCAATGACGTTGAAATGAATAGCTTGCTCGCCTATCTTGCTGGTTGGTTTTACAGCAGATAGGTTACCACCCTCTTGTTTGTTGACCCAAATAAGGTCTCCCTTGCTCTGATGCCTTGGAGAAATCTTATTGGGATTACCATTCAGCAACTCCACCTTGAACAGACTACATTTCGAGTTGTCACATCAATCATCCTCTGGCTCATGCGCTTCTCCTACTAGCGGCACTCCCTGCCCATCGGATTTCCTGTGTGTACGTTCCCATTAAACGCACCATGTTAATGGGATGCTTCACGGGATCTTAATCACTATTGGTTTGCTTCTTGATATAAGTACTACAACCCTTTTGAAATGGAGTAAATTTATGATTGGATCCACTACAAACATGTGCAATTTGCTTAAGAAAATTATAACATGAATAAATGTGGTACAGATTTAGATTTACTTAACTAACCTGCTTTTGGATTCATTCAATGATGATTACAAGCTCCTACGTTAAAAGATTTCACAGATGATTGTCTATATGACACAGGCGGATCTGTTTGTATGGTAGGGGTGCCCATGGACAGTCATCTTCCCAAAAAAAAAAAAGCCTCCAATGAGCTATTTTAGATAGGGCTAGGTAGGTATATATGGACACTCCTAAATTAGGTTCAAAAAGTTGTAAGCACTCTTTAAATATATCCAACCCACGTATTGATATTTTTAATTTCTTTAAATATCAAAAGTACAGTTATAAAGTTGGAATATGATGGAGTAGTAAAATAAAATTAAATGCACCCAATCCCAAATTTCCCTCTTATCTGGAGTTTCGACTTTTAATCTAATCTGATTCTAATCTCTTTAATTTTCTTTTATTGTTATGATTTAATTTTTCTGTTGTTTAGTTGTAATATGTTCTTGATACAGAATTTTCTTTAACGTGATGCTAATGATTGATTTGAACTTGACATTATTTCTTTTTTCCCCCCTTTTGGTGCAATTAACCAATGAAGATTACTTATTTGGAATTTTATTACATGTTTGACGTGTTCACTTCATGTCTCAATCTTTTCGGTTTTAATTGCTTGGTGTTGATGATTTGTCTTCTGTGACCAACAATTTTAGTAAATATTAAGTAATAGAACATTCTGCAATTTCTACGCAATTTATGTATCAAATTCAAAATATGAAAACCCCCAAAGAGCAAACGTCATAGTAAAGGTATCATGGTTTTTTTTTTTAGTAAAAAAGTAGGTATATTATTATTACTTTTCAGCATCTGCTAGCATAGAAATACGAGACAAAACGTTTATTAAAAAAAGATGGAACATTTGTACGAATTGAGTCTTGTAGTATGTATCATATAATTTCTTTTTTTTTTGGGATTATACATTATTGATGATGTTAATAGATGAACATCCTATTCTAAACATCTAGATCCGTCACTGCTATATGACCAATTAGTCGTTAGATGAAATAATATTAGGGTTGTCAAAAGCAGACCCGACATAATTACCGATCCAAATTGAACATGAAATTAAGCGGGTTTGTGTAAAGATTTTTAATTTTTTATTTAAATGAGCTCGCTCATTTAATTAATTGAGCGAGGTTCATGTTGAAAATTTTGAAATAAAAAAATACCTATTTAACTCATTTAATTAAATGGGTTAAATAGGTTGACCCATGTACCTAATTTTTTCCATGTATTTTTTGGGAGAAATTGTGAAAACTTGAAGTTTAATCAAGTTAGTCTTTGTTTTGGGATTGTAATTCTTGTGGATCGTGGACAATTGTTACATTACGATGATATATTGAACTTAAAAGACTGATTTATAATACTCGATAATCATATTTTGGTCAAAATATTAAAGGGTTAAACAGAGAACTGAATAACCTGAACCTGACAATTTATATTAAACGACTTAATGGATAAATATCATATCAACCGTTTAGAAATAAACAGGTACAAGCCAAAGTTTTTAACCTATTTAATAAACGGGTTAGGTTCAAATCGAAGATTTCTCAGCCCGTTTAAGTTCGACATGAGTAAGAACTCAACTCGACCTGGCCTGTTTGATAGACCTGATTATGCTTGTGCTTACATATATGTATACTTAGGCCCGATTGACTATGGTCGATTACTTAGTAGTCGTGTTAAGAACTTTCAAGGTTCTATCTCATGCGGCATGGCTCTGTATGTCTGAGGCTATTCCATGTATCTTATCATTTTATTTCATATTATATTTTGCATGATTATTCCTGCATGCTAAAATCACACATTTGTACAAATAAGTTTGTATAACTCGATCATTAGTAATTTTTGCCAACTTATAATTAATTATATTAAATATGTTATAGATTTGATATTATAGAACAATATGATATTATCCACTGAGTTATTATGATCATGATTACGATGTCATGATAAACCAAACATTACGAACATTGTTAATCATAGTTTTTAGAACCGAAAAGATGATATCATGAAACCATTTATAAAGATGATTTAAGTTAAATTATGATAAACTAAAGGGCATATAATACAAGTGGAAAGAAGTATTCATAAAAATTAATTTGGGAGGAATAATATTATCACCTGATCCAATATTTGTTGTCGTAGCAAAATCTTATGTGGAAACAACCTTTTACTGACTTGGATTTCACAAATTCAACCTTTGCAAAAGGGCTCCGAACACTTTCTCCGTCGAAAAGGATGTAGCCGTGGAACTTACCATCATCCTGAATGTAGTTCATGTATTTGTTGGCTTAAGATGATTGCAGAGCAGCAAACCTAGGCAATGCCATTTTTCTCTCTCTTTCCCTGGCTAGGTAACAGACTGTATATCACACTAGCTCTTTGTTTGTGCATGTTTCTTCAAGTCCACTGCTTGCTACGGAATATAATATATGTATATGATATTGAATATCTTGAGTAATATTGTGTATATCTTAGAGATAATATTCTATCTTTAACTTAGATACTAAGCTAGGGTTAGAAGGAAAGCTAATGTAAACCATGTGTATATATGGTTGTATTTAGCTGCTGCAATAATTATCACAAGAACAATTCTCTTCTCCTCTTTGGCGTATATTTGACATGGTATCAGAACTCTCCACAAATATAATCCTGAACCGAGCTCCTGCCGTGATCAATGGGGAAGGACGAGACACCAAAATAGTTTGTGATTACCAACCAATCTCCCTACTATCTCCACCCATCTGATGCACCCGGGGCGATTATAACATCTATCAAATTTGACGGCAAAAATTATGATTTATGGAGAAAGTCGTCAAAACTGCCCTAAAATTCAAAAATAAACTGGGATTCATAGATGGAAGTATACAAAAACCCACGCTGGAAAAGGATGAATATTCAACTGAATTGAATGCGTGGGAGATGGAAAGCTCTATGGTTACCTCATGGATGCTGAATGTAACCGACCCAAAACTGCATGCTAGTGTGGCATATATTGAATCAGCCCAGAAGATGTGGGAGAACATTCACAAATGCTACTCAGTTCCAAATGCACCCCGCATTCACTAACTCAATGCAGATATAGCATCTTCGAAACAAGGTAATATGGATGTGGTCGATTTTTTCTCGAAGCTTATGGCTTGTGGAATGAATTAGACAATTATGTGAAGCATCCAAAGTGCACTTGTAAGGCAGCCAAGCAGTTTATGAAGGTGATAGAAGATGATGAAGCCCATCAGTTTTTGATGGAGCCGGATCATGACCTCTATTCAACAGTCAGGAGCCAACTTTTGGCTATGGATCCGCTGCCCTCACATTGGACCGGATGTTTAATATGGTGCAGCAAGAAGGAACCCATAAAAAGATGATGAATCGATGAGAAGCAAGGCTTGAGCAAGCTGCCTTTGCCGCCATAGCTCAGCCCAGAAATTCGTAGTAGCAGGAGCGAATTTCTTGCAAGCATTGCGGTAAATTCGGACACGATGAATCGAATTGTTTCGAGCTCATCAGATATCCGACAAACTGGGAAACCATGGAGGTGGCAGAGGATGCGGAAGAGGCCGAGGTGAAAAAGGAGCATGCGGTGGAGCAGGCAGGGGTTGTGGATGCGAGATGGCGCTTGCGGCTCAGGTAGAAGGGGACCAAGTCTCTAGGACTGATTTTGCGGGCCCGAATTAGTGGCCCAGTTTTGAAGGCCAAAGCTCTCGGCCTAGTTCACAGCCCACCATCCCTGGGCTAATTGCAGAAGAGGTACAGCGCTGGATGAGTCTCATCGAGACTCCTAAGCCGGGGTACGAGAAGATTTCAGGTATGAGTAATTGGATTTTGGATAGCAGAGCGTCATATCATATGATAGGTAATTTGGCCCAATTGACCAATGTGGAAGACACGAGGCCCATTCCAATTCGGTTGCCTAATGGCGGCTATAGTATGGCCACCAAGCGTGGCTCGGTTAAATTTAGTCTAAAATTAGCATTGCATGATGTGCTTTTTGTTTCAGAATTGGAATGTAGTTTGATTTCTATTGCGCAATTAATAGAGGAATCATTTTGCATAGTGACATTTACGAAAAAGCTTTGTGTGATATAGGACCATACTACGAAGAGCCCGATTGGATTGGGTGAGCAACGAAGAGGGGTGGATCTACTCAAAGAGGCTTCTTTACTGGATGTTTTAATAAAGTAACACACATGGATCTTTGGCACTGCAGATTAGGGCATCTGTCAAGTCAAGTTATAAAGCAACTTTCTATTATTTTTTGGTAAAAAGATTAGTGGTAAAAGTGATTTTTGTGATGTGTGCTATCATGCTAAACAAACGCGCTTACCTTTTCCTAATAGTAAGAATAAAGCTTTGAACTATTTTGACTTGATTCACTGTGACATTTGGGGTGCGTATCATGTTGAAACTTTTTGTGGTGCTCATTATTTCCTGTCTATAATTGAGGATGCAGGTAGGGGTGTTTGGGTGTATTTGATGAGGGACAAAACTGAGGCCTCTCGATTAGTGATGAATTTTTGCATGATGACCAAAACTCAATTCTATGCTAGTGTGGAAATGATAAGGAGTCATAATGAAAGTGAATTCGCATCTGGGCCAATGAAGAAATTTTATGGGAGTAAGGGATCTTACACCAGACTAGTTGTACCGATACACCCCAACAAAATGGTAGAGTTGAGAGGAAAAATCATCATTTATTGAATGTTGCTAGAGTCTTACGCTTTCAAGCCAACCTACCCATTAAGTTTTGGGGGGAGTGTGTACTGACTGCAGCCTATATAATAAATACCCCTACATCGATCCTTAAAAATGAAACCTCTTATGACATATTATTTAAGGAGCCACCATCTTTTGATCATATCAAAGTTTTTGGGTGCTTGTGCTATGTGCTTCACTATCAGAGGAAGAAAGATAAATTTGATTCTCGTAGTCGGCGATGTATTTTTGTGGGGTTCCCTTTTGCTAAAAAGGGATAGAAAGTTTATGACTTAGAAACCGGTGAGATTTTTATTAGCAGGGACGTAATATTTCAGAAAGATCAATTCCCTTTTCATACAAAGATGAAAGAAAGAGAAGCACAAGACTCATTTGATGGGATTATAGGTGATGGAGGTAGAATATTTAATGAAGAAAAGGATGGTGTATGGTCCTATGATCTTGATGGGCTTGGTGAACAACCACAAAGTGATGCAACACCCTTTGACAGCCCGTGAGGTGAATGTGGGCCTATGTCGAGACAGGGAGAGACAAGCCTAGAATTAAACCCGGTCAGGAACCACAGCACGGTCAGGCAGGCCCGTAGCCAGCTCAGAGCCAGGAAGCGCAGCATGGCCCAACAGACCAAAACAGAAGGCCTGAAGAAAAGGGGAGCGAGCAACAGTTGGGAGCGACTGATATCGGCCGTGGGTGTCGGGAGAAGAAAAGGCCCAGTCATTTGGAAGACTATGTGTGTTACTCAGCCAACTCCCATGACCCCTCTTCCACTGGCTCATTCCAAAAGGTCTCCTCAGGTAAACTTTATCCCTTAGCTCATTATGTTACTTGTGAAAATTTTTCTAATATGCATAAGAGCTATCTTATTGCTATTACTAAAATTGTGGAGCCTAGATATTTCCATCAAGCAATCAGTGATTCCAATTGGAGAGAAGCTATGGCAAAGGAAATATATGCTTCTGAGCTGAACCAGACTTGGATGATTGAGAACTTATCGCCAGGAAAGAAACCCATAAATTGCAAATGGGTGTATAAAGTAAAGTACAACTCAGATGGATTGATTGAGCGATATAAGACTCGACTTGTGATAAGAGATGATGAGCAGATCGAAGGGTTTGACTATCATGAGACTTTTGCAACAGTAGCAACGATGGTGAGCGTGTGATGTTTCCTTTCGGTGGCAGCTGTTAAAGGATGGGAATTACATCAGATAGATGTGCATAATGCATTCTTACACGGAGATCTTGAAGAAGAAGTTTATATGAAAAAGCTGCCCGGTTTCAGGTCCTTTGAGTCTCCCAAAATATGGCGACTTCGTAAGTCTCTTTATGGATTGCGCCAAGCTCCACGACAATGGTTTTCCAAGTAGTCTTCCAAACTGATTAATTATGGATTTGTTCAGTCATACGTTGATTATTCTCTATTTACCTATCATAAAGACGGCAAGTACATGGCTTTGTTGGTGTATGTTGATGACTTGGTACTCACTGGTAATGATCCTTAGACTTGTATGCAATTCAAAGAATATACGAGTCAATACTTTCATATTAAGGATTTAGGAGCAGTGAAATATTTCCAGGGAATTGAAGTTGCTTGAAGTCCCAAAGGGATCTTCCTATATCAACGGAAGTATGCATTGAAAATTGTTGATGTATGTGGAATGCTTGGTTCCAAACCAGTTGCATTTCCTATGGAGACCAATCATAAACTTGCCTTGGCGACTGGGAAGCCCTTGTCAGATCCCACACAATACCATCAGTTGGTAGGTCGACTTATCTACTTGACAATCACTAGGCCTGAGTTGTGCTATGCGGTGCAAATCTTTTCTCAGTTCATGCAAGAGCCTAGAAAAGAGCATATGGAGGCTGCTAAGCGGGTGTTGAGATATTTGAAAGGAAACCCAGGACAAGGGATGTTGTTAAGAAGTGACTCTGATTTGCAAATCTATGCCTTTTGTGATTCAGATTGTGGGGCGTGTCCCATAACAAGGCGATCCTTAACTGGGTACTTCGTGACTCTTGGAAATTCTCCAATTTCATGGAAGACCAAGAAGCAAAGCACAGTTTCTCGGTCGTCAGCTGAAACTGAATATAGAGCAATGGCTATGGTTACTAGCGAGGTGATTTAGATCGAAGCATTTCTTGCAGCAATGGGAGTGTTCCTTAAAAGGCCTATCAAACTCTTTTACGATGATCAGGCAGCGTTGCATATAGTTAAGAATCCTGCCTTCCATGAAAGGTCCAAACACATAGAGAATGATTGTCATTTTGTCCGAGAGCAGATCCTTTCTGGAGATCTTATTCCATTGTACTTGCCATTCAAATATCAACCAGCAGATATATTCACCAAAGCGTTGGGAAAACAACAGTTTCCGTTCTTACAGAGCAAGTTGGACATTGTCAATCCCCATGCTCCAACTTGAGGGGAAGTGTTACGAAATATAATATATGTATATGATATTGAATATCTTGAATAATATTGTGCATATCTTAGAGATAATATTTTATCTTTGACTTAGATACTAAGCTCGGGTTAGAAGGAAAGCTAATGTAAAGCATGTGTATATATGGTTGTATTTGGTTGCTGCAATAATTATCACAAGCGCAATTCTCTTCTCCTCTTTGGCGTATATTTGACACTGCTCGGCTATTTATAAGAAATAATTTACCCGACTGGTCCACACGGTGCATGTATGTGGGAGTGCCAGCTGTTTTGATCATTGAAGATGGTGCGAAAAGGGCATGCTTAAGCTTTGCCTGCACTGATCCATGTATCTTTTGTTCTTTCTTTTAATTTGCTTTTGTTAACCTTAAGCTGCCCAATCTATCTAAATTTTATATTATGTTCATATGCACGAGCTGAAGGGAATTTTACTGTTTTTACATTCTCATGGAGGAAATTTTTTTTGTTTTTTTTGGGGGGGGGGGATGCCATAGAGCACTGTTAGACTATCGTTATTTAGACCATGATTTCCAATTATTGCATCAGATATTGAGATTAAATGATGTGAACCTGATGTGTAGGAGGTGAAGGTTGATTTCACATATTAAATGACATATATATATATATATATATATATATATATATATATATATATATATATGAGTGTGTGTGTGTGTGTGTGTATATATATTATTTATATTATATATTATATTATATATATATATATATATATATAATATATATATATATATATATATATATATATATGTGTGTGTGTGTGTGTGTGTGTGTGTGATGAAAAGGTTGTATTGTTTTAAAAACACGAATTATTTTATGGATATAGGTATAATTTTACCAAATTTATTAGAAACAGATAATTACACTAAATACTTTTTCCAAAAATAATTAATGCAATGAATAAAGTTAAATAGCTAATCTAATTAGTCAACAACGAACAGTCGATGCAATCAAAAATGCCAATCATCTTTCTTTAAATTTTCCTTATCTGAGCATAAGATACAGTGATTATTAAAAACGGTAAGCGTGGAACTCACCGGTAAAAGTTAATAAGAAAGTGTTAATGTGTACATAAATAATGATAAGCGCGAAGCACACTGGCGATAAAAAATTAGTTAATTACAACAATTTATATGTTCTCTGTCTCACTTTGTCGTCACAGAACTATGTAGCTCTGGTTGCAACCCCAGCTGTCCCGCACTAGTTAAGCCTGCGTTGCATGAACAAAGTCACGGCCAGATTTTGTGAAAGCTAATTGAAAAGGGAAAATTACCAGATGTTCTGGAAAGAGACACTCATTTGATAATATTGAAGTGGATCTGGAAAGGAATCTCATCGACAGACTTCAAGGAGGCCCGTTGCAATCCCCCCCTCATCTTCATGAACTCATCGTTGAGATTGGCAGCCTGATGAGTTGGAAATGGACGATTCATCTTAACTATGCTATGCGCCTAGTCAATCTTGTTGCTGCCGTCCTTGCGGAATTAAATAAGGAGCAACAACTGGTCACTGTGACTCATTTTAGACCCCCTGAGGGGCTCCAAGTTGCGCTGGAACTTGATGAAGAAGCCTACAAACTTGAGAAGAAGTTGCGGCGGGAAGCTGCTGACCGGGAATGATCTGCGCCCCTCTCTCACGGTCTGGTATACCATGCGAAGGTTTTTTGCATTTTGCTCATCTCCGATAATGTAATTTGGCTTCATTGACAGCAAAAGCTTGTGTCTTCTGGTTGTTTGTTTGGTCTCAACAGCCATGAATCTGTATATCTCTGTAAATCTGGGAATTATGTACTGTAATATATTAGCTTTTGTTGGTTTCTAAAAAAAAAAAAAAAAATTACAGATGTTCTGTTATTTTTCAAATTATTTAAAGGTCTTCCTCTTACAAGCAATTGTTCTTTTTTTGTAGGGCGCTGCCAGAAGTACATAGCAATTGTAGTTATGCAGTGACTCATATGCCCTCCCCTCAAAAATCACAATTCTTCACCCTTTTCAATCATCTGTGTTCTGCTTCCCCTCCTTAAATTTTTTTTATCATTTTGTTCAATTTTATTTGTTAGGTTTGATTTATTTTATTTTATTATTTTTTTTACAACAAAGATTTAAACTGTATATAACTTAATTAAATTTTACGTTGAAAAATCTACATTATTCACGTGTAGGTATATAAATATCCATATTATTATTTGTGTCAAAAAGCGTTAAATAACTACTATTTATACAAATCTATCAATTTGAATAAGCCTTTTAAGATACCTTAATTTCACGCGACTCATGAATTTGATTGAACCCATAGCCATATGATTAATATATAATTAAAAATAACTAAATACAAATTAATTCACTGGGATGTTATAATTGTGAAATAGACGTTGTTTATATTTTTCTTTTCCTATTTTCTTTTTGTGCTATTTTTTCCTTTATTTTTCAATCAATGTGATTTTGATCATTTCATTATATTAAACAAGAAAATTAGGTTACCTTATTATTTCATTAATATATTCTCATGTTATTATTTTATGACCATTTTAATTTCTTATCTAATGCATTCATTTAATATTTATATATATATATAAGGCTACAAACCCTAGAGTTTTGCATCCCAAGATTTTGACTTCTACAAACAAAAATCACGATGAACCTTAATCCTAAACATAAACTCTAAACTTTAACCATAAGTTTAAGGGTTTAAGGTTTAAGTTTAATTATTTATGATTTAATATTGATGGTTGAGCTAAGACTCAATTAAGTATCAAAAATTAGGGTTTAAAACAATGAGTTAAAAATATTTTTAATTAAGAAATTTTGCACAGCTCACTATTTTTATTCAACTATAACAACACTAATATGAAATTAAGTAAATAAAGAATAGGTTAATTGTTGCCACATTTGCATAGTATTTTAAGGGTGTTAGTTGTTAATTATTCAAATTTTTTGTTATATAAGTTAGTATTTTTGTGCCACTTTTCTACTCTACGTCTGAGTCTGGGATTTTTGATAAGATTGTGTGAATTCTAACCGAAGAAAAAACCGAGTTACTTGAAAGAAAGATGAGAGAAATCCGAAATCAAATAGATCCAAGGTTTAGCCGCATATACAATCTACCAGGTTATCATAATCGGTCAGTCCAGGTTAGCATATACGATCAACCTGAGTTGGTGTATACAGTTTGAAAATTAAACACACTCGGTAACAACCCCTGCGCTTGTGGGCCTATCTAGTTAACAATGAGTATTACTTTCTTGATATTAGTTATAAAGTTTACACTGAGACCTTAGTTCTTGATACTAATTATAGAGTTCATACATAAACCGTAAACACTAAATGTTAAACGATAAAACTTAGGATTTGGATTGTATTTGTTTGTATGATAAACCCTATCTCAAAACTATAGATTAATTAATTTTTTCAATTTTCCTTTATTTACTCCATGACCTTTTATTTATTACTCTTTGTTTTGGGTCTCTTTTTAAGAAACCCTTAAACAAATGGAGAAAAAAAATTTACTCGTCACTTGATAAACTTATTCAATATGATTTTCAAATCCTCTAAATATTAAAATTACGTAGGTGGTTGTCTTATTTGAAGGAGAAAGACTAACAACAAAAGAAAAGAAACGTTAAAAAAATCATTGGTCATCCCAAGTTTTCATTATACGAGTGAGAATACTTTTTGTTTGTGCTATTAGATCAAGAAATTTAGACTACTTTTATTTGTACTATTAGACCAAGAAACTACTCAAAAGTTACATAATTTCATATTAGCTGTGGGATTTATAAGTTGCAGACATACGTTTATAATGATACAAGCGAACCAAATACGAAACTATAACATTTATACTTTAATATTTAGGGATTATGGTTAAGTTGAACTTTATAGCTCAACTATCAAGAATTCGGATTTTAGGGTTCATGTTCTGTATTTTAGTTTTGGAATTGAGCATTTAAGATTTACGATTAAGGGCCTACCATTTAGGCCTTAATGTTTACGGTAACAATTTAGGATTGAGGTTTAAGATATGTTTTAACATTTTTTAATGACTCTAAGGTAAGAAAAATTTGAAGAAATTAGCAATAAAATAGAAAAAGTATTTTAACAATGCGAAAATATTTTTTAAGAATACAAGTAAAACATCAAATTTCATTAAAGTAATAATAATGATGTTTCTTATGTAAAAATAAATGAATAGATCTTAAAAAATAAAAATTAAAAAATTATCATTTTTGAGTAATGAACTAGAATAAAAATTTTAATTAAAACTTTTAAATTTATGTTTAAAATCAGACAAAAAATTGTTAAAATTAATTTATTTATATCAAGAAAAGAATAGTGAAGATAATATTTCATATTTTTTACTTAAAATTAGAAAAAAAATAAAGTATGATGAAAAAAGAATTTTTACTTCAAAAATATTTGCAAGAATAAAGAATTAGATATAAGAGGAGTAATCATGTACCTTACATTTAAGGTTTTTTAAATTGAATCTTCTTATAAGATCGTTAACTTAAATGTAATATTAGTTATTTTATAAAAAATAGTTGACTTAGAGTTATTAAAAATACTTTTCTAAACGTTATTATTAAGGATAATATTTATAGATAATTATTTTTTAATAAAAATTAGTGTTAAGTTTTTACTAACTACTTCTATAAATATGGACTTTAATTAAAAATTTGTTGTATTAATATTTTAAGAAATTGCTTTCATTGTATTAAACTTTGGTTAATTTTAAAATCAATTTTAATTAACTTCTAAATTTTTAAGGTTTTGTAGAAATTATAATAATAATAATAATAATAATAATAATAATAATAATAATAATAATAAAGTAATTTAAAAACCACCACAGGCAGCCGCGCCAAGTGGAAGCACGTAGTTCCCCTGCGTTTGAGTAATATAAAAATTAAACCAACACCTGTTACTAATTTTTCATTGAAAATGATGCGGTATCGGTGATCTCAATTAACCAGTGCCATGTCTCTTGAAGGAATGCTGAAATGTTGGAAAAGATTAATGATACAATTTGGCAAATAAATGTTAACTATTTCTATTAACTTATAAGATAACAATCAATTTTCAAAATTCTTACTCTATTGAGCAGAGTTAATAATTTTACTTATTTCAAATTAGTTTTCAGATCCTGAAAACTCGTCTGAAATTATACTTTACCAAATACCTTTTTGAGTATATCAGAAATTTAATTTTAATTAAAAAAATTTTTTAGCTAGAAACCTCTCTAAAAAGCTATTAACTAAATAGCACCAATAACTTTTTCGAGAATTGTTTGGATCAAAATTTATTGTTTGAAATAGTCAAATGTTTAATTTGATACTTTGCAAACTAGTTTTTCAAAGAGCTTTTTTGGTCATAAAAGTTTTTTGAAATAGCTAAAACTATTAGTTTTTTGTAATTTTTTTTTTGGAATTAGATTTTTATCTTTCAATTTTATCATAAATAACAAATTTTTCTAAACTTTTTTTCTTAAAATAATTAATTTAAAGGCTAATACAAATAATTAATGCAAATAACTAATGCTAACATTTAATACAAATAATTAACAACTAATAGCTGCATGTCAAACATGGTAAAAGTTTTTTTTTTTCCAACATATCATTGGGAATCTTTTTTGTTGTTTCCAAGTGAGGCTTCAAAGGCAATATAAGATAAAATCAAAATGTTAAAGTTAATAAGTTTAGGGTTTTAATTGTAGCTAATTTTTTGTCATCAATATCTCACTAATACCATAAATAGTAAGAAAACATTTTTATATATAAGAAAATTATGACAATTTTGTTAATTTTTTTAAAGGTTTGGATTTAGTAAATTTGAACTTTGTAGGATTTGGTTGCTAATAATTTGAACTTGAGAAAAATCCTCTATTGCACTAAACTTCAATTTTTTTTTTTAATAAAAAATCATCTATTGCTCTAAACTTTGGATCGATTTATTTTCAATAATCTATATGCAACAAATTCGGTAGTTTTTGCCCCAAGTTGGCTTATTGCTTGCCTTTTTTTAAGTATGAAATATTGAGAACGAATAGGTCCAAATTTTGGATTGTTGATTGTATCTTAGGAACTGTAAAAATAAGCCGCAAGTATATAACCTTAATTGTGGCACTATACAGATCATCCACAGAGATGGGTTGAATTTATTTACTAGTATTAAACTGCTAAAATAAATTAAACTAAATACCCCAACTAAAATTAATTAGAAATAATAGCAAACAATCTCACAAAAAGCTAACCTAAAAATAAAGTATGAAATTGAAGTAAAAATTATTGCAATTACAGAGGGAAGAAAGAGATTATCTTAGTTGCTTAAAATTTATAGAGAAAATGGTGAACCACAATTGCTAGAAAAACCAATGAAGAAAATCCAAATTTTGAATGAGTGATCACTATGAGACTTTAATATGCACCATCAACCCGAAAGAGTAATAAAAATTAAAACTCCGGATGACATAATTTTTGGAGAGACCCAAAAAAAAAAAGTAAGCTGAAATTGAAACTAACAAGCTTGAACTAAAATTAATGTAATGTTTGGTTAGATATAATCAACATTATAATACAAATAAGTTTGGAATTATGTTTTCATTACCTTATTTGGGTGTACGAGAGTATTGCAATGAAAGAACTATCTTGTAATTGTGATCAACATAAACCAAGTAATCATAATTGCATTGCAAAGCTAATTGTATTCCATTATCATTACATTACATCAAATCAAATATTACATAAAAGTAGTAAACTTGAATTGAAACTAGAACTAGAAAAATTGCAACAAAAACTAGAACTAGAAAATTAGATTGAAACTAGAACAAGAAATTGAAATTAAACCCAACTCGAAAGAATTCCTAAAATTACGATAATCTCTCAAACTCTAAGGCCATAATTGAGATGGAGAACATTGGATGATTTTACGGTGTACTCAAAGACCCCTACTTATACTAGTATCAACCCCATATTTTGCTAATTATAAAAAGTTTCCTAATGATCACTCAAATTTTCTACTTTGTTAATTGCATTGACTCCCAATTAATACTAGTAACCCCCCGTCGTATGAATTCATCAACTGTCTGAACTTTTTTCACTTGGCAAATTCCTACCATTTAATTTGATAATCAAACAATCAGATTGGAATGCCAATCAAAGCCAATCAAGGCATTCCCACGTGATCTGCAGCTGCTTGATGAGATAAAATAACTACTAGGAAACGTTAGCACGTGTTAACTTGGAAAGTGGGCTGGACCGCTCATGGGGGAAAGCTTGCTGGACTGCTGACTTCGACACTAGGGTAGGCCGTTTCTTCACTGGCCGAAGAGGAAACACAACAGACCCACATGATGTGCTGCTTGGACCGGAACTGCAGGCCTCTGGTGAAGATGAGAAGGGCTGAGATGCTGGGCCGTGGGCCTATGTGGGCAGCTGGGCTTGAGACGCTTGGGTGAGAAAGACCACAGTCGGCCGATGACTTCCAGTCCAGAAAGGCCCATCAGATGCTCTTGCTCCTCACCCAATTCACTGGAGTTTGCATTTGGGCCACATCTTCTCGGTCCCCATCTCTTTTACGCCCATTATTTCATTAAACCATTGTTTGCTATATAAGTCACAAAAATCAAATAAAATTCAAAAATAATCTCGATTACAAGTAAATTTAAGTGATTTGAACTAAATTTTGACCATGTTGGTGTTCAAACAAACACCCAGAGACCAAGATTTTGCTCGTCTTCGACAAAAACAAAAGAAAATTCTACTTAAGACACTTAGCTCATTTTCGTAGGAATCATGGTTGTATTTTGCATGTGCAACAAATCCTTTAAACCCCTAGGTTCCCTCTAGTAGATGAGTGTTGTCTCATAAGGATTTGTAGAAGATGTACCCACAAAATCTTTGAAAAAGAAAAGTAACAGAGAAAGGAAAATAGAAATCTTTTTAAAATTTTCAAATATAATCAAATAACATCAGGAAAGACTGCACACACTTCACTAACAAATCATCCTTGCTATTGAAATATCAGATTATACAATGATGTACATATCAAGACTCTTGGTATCCATTGATGTCACCCATACCAATTTTTCACATTACAAACCATCAAAACAATGAGTCATCCTAGTGCGTAGTGTACAAGTATATCATCATCCTATGAGTTAAACTCTCCAAGGTTTGACTCAATCCCACTTCACTACTTTATTAACTTATTGACTTGAAAAACAAGTCTTTCTAGTAGCAATATTGCCTCAAAGGGTAACACCAAGTTGCGCATGTCTCAAATGGATACTTGTCATTCCCGATCTTTATTTTTCTATTTTTTTTCCTTTTTTTAAGCTAAATAAAAGCGAAAACAAAATAAAAGATAAGTGCGAGAATCAACCATGGAAGACTAAGATCTAAGACGTAAGATAATGCATGGTAATATACAAATGGTTGGACTCAAAATTATAATGGAATAATGGGGTTAGAACTGGGTTATGGAGTGACACACTTTGAACTAAAGTCTATCATGCATACAATACTTATACACAACCTAATACTAAGTCATAAGAGGTCAAAGTCAGTCAAGATGGCAAAATGCCACAAAGTCACCTAAAAACAGAAATCTTTTTTTTGTGTTTTTTTTTTAAAAAGAATTCTCCTTTTTTTTCCTTTTAAAAAATTTTAAAGGATGGCTTCCCCTCCCCACCAATAACCACATTGTCGGAAAAGGAGCATATAGGACACAAAATAAAAGGAAAGACGAAAATAAAAGACATGATGTATACAGTGTACCAGGGATAGTACAATAATCCTAGGTCGGATGCTAAATGTGCATGAGCTACGTCATCACCCATCAGAAATCACTGGATGGTTCGTAGAACATTAGATACTCCATCTTATTCTAGATGCCACCCTCTTACTCAGATGCAATCACAGTTACAAGGAGCTTATCATAAGCCTGCGCATGCATATCAAACAGGTGCAGGTAACAGAACATAAATATGAACGCAACAATAATGCAGAATGCCCTCTTTAGCCTATGAAATGCCTTGGAGTAATTAACAGAATAATGGGCAAGCTCAGCAGAACAATACTCCTACCCTCTAGTGAAAAATAGTAAGGATCAATGGAGGGAGACATTATACTATCTATAGTGACCTTTGGACATGCCAAACTAATTGACCCTCCCCTCAAGTCATTGTTTCTCAATATCCACAAGCCCCAAATCATCATTGGGTTCAATTGTCATATAATCATCTGTGAGCTTTACCCAGGAGTATCCAAGGGAAGGGGACAGTGGTGAGCAAGCAAAGGGAGCAGGGGTTGACTTAAGTGAGGGGTGTGTTATGGGACCAATAAGTTCAAGAATAGTCGGTAACACCTCTACTATAACTTGTTCATATGATTCCCCTAAAGAAGTCTCCTCAAACACATGATCCTCCTCAATAAAATTGCACTCGTTCTATGTCTAAACCACTCCTAAAAACTGGTTAAATATGTTACCCATGATATGCTCCAATGAATTAAATGCAGTTTCTATACCATGCTCTCCTTTAGCTCTCAATCAAACATATTGGGGACATGAGTTAGAGTTTTGATCAAATGTATAGCACAAGTCACACATAGGACAGACACATTGAAGAATGGGAGGAGAACACGATGCCACAAATTCTTCCTTATAAAATGATCTAGTTGGAAGTGCACATGAGTCGTGAAAGAACATCCCAAAAGTACAAGTAATTTGCTCAAACTCATAAGTATCCCTCACTACCCACTCAAGCAAATCTATAGCCTTATCAACAATTTTGAAAAGAGGCCTAAAATACTCTAAAAGAGTTCGAGTCTCACTATTTGCCCCTCGATTAATCACATTAAAAATTTCTCCCTTATCTACATAGTGACCACATTGAGCAGTAAAATTATTCAAGTGGTCAAAGTGCCTCCAGAGCAATTCATGCTTATGCTAGGGAAAAAGAAAAATGGCCATCTCTTTTTTTTTCCCATTTTTTTCAATTTTTATGAGTTTTCAATTTTTTTGGTAAGAAAATAGGATGGTGAGATTATAATCTCTTGACCCTCTAGGATTAGTGCGAGCTCCTCTAACTTGGAGTGGTGTTGAAGGGATTGGGTACATGGTCTTGGCCCTCTGTGTGTCCTCTAGGTAATGAGGTCAACCTTGGAGCATTGAGCAATCATGTGCCCCATTTATCCACATCCATACATGCTCCAGAGGCATATTATATAGGTCAAAGTGACGCTTCTTACATTGATCACAAAAGGGCTTTCTGGAACCTGCACCTTGAGAATCTTCATGGGACCTCCTGGAATTAAGCAAAAGACTAAACCTATCTAACTTAATTAAAAGATAGAAAATTATAACAAAATATTATTAAAAGATAAAGCCCGTCTAATTTCTTTTAATGAAACAAAACCCTAACTATCTTAATTCAAGAAACAATATTTATTTTCAATTTTTAATTTTTTACTTTTTTATTTTTATTTTTTTATTTTTCATTTTTAATTTTTAATTTTTAATTTTTAATTTTTAATTTTTTAATTTTTTAATTTTCATTTTTCATTTTTCATTTTTCTATTTTTTTATTTTTTATTTTTTATTTTTTATTTTTTATTTTTTATTTTTTATTTTTGTTTTTTATTTTTTTATTTTTATTTTTCATTTTTCATTTTTTATTTTTCATTTTTCATTTTTCATTTTTCATTTTTTCATTTTTTATTTTTCAATTTTTATTTTTTATTTTTTATTTTTTATTTTTTATTTTTTATTTTTTTATTTTCAATTTTATTTTTTATTTTTTATTTGTGGTTTTTATTTTTTAATTTCTATTTCTTATTTTTTATTTTTTATTTCTTATTTCTTATTTTTTATTTTTTATTTTTTATTTTTTAATTTCTTGGTTCTTATTTTTTATTTTTTATTTTTTAAATTTATTATTTTCTAATTTATTATTTTTTAATTTTTAATTTTTAATTTTTTATTCAAAAAATAAAAATTAAAATTAAAAAATAAAAATAAAAAGTAAAAAATAAAACAAACAACGTAAAAAAATACAAAATAATAAATAAAAAATAATAAAAAATAAATAAAAAAAAAGAGAAATAAAAAATAAAAAATAAAAAATAAAAATAAAAATAAAAAATAAAAATAAAAATAAAAATAAAAAATAAAAAATAAAAATAAAAATAAAAAATTGAAAAATATAAAATATAAAATAAAAAATAAAAAATAAAAAAATAAAAAAGAATAAACAAAAATTTCACAAAATTTCGATAACTTCATAAATTATCACACATTAGTTTCATTCTCATTATTTTAACCCACTTCAATCCACCACATACAAAATATACCAACTTCAGCACACTTCAACCTACATCAACCCACTTCAATCTAATTCAATCTATTTCAACCCACCTCAAAAAAAAAAAATACTAACTTCAGCCTACCTCAACCTACCTCAACCTACTTCAACCGACTTCACCCTTTTCCCTACCCAATGTACTCACGAAAACAACAGGTCCTAAATCCCATATGATACTTTACAAATTATTAAAATTATGAAGGGGGTGGGTTGAAGTTGGTTGAAGTGGGTTGAAGTAGGTTAAGGTAAGTTGAAGTTAGTTGAAGTTGGTATTTTTTTTTCAAGTGGGTTGAAATAAGTTGAAGTAGGTTGAAGTGGGTTGAAGTGGGTTGAAGTTGATAAATGTGGATTGACCCACGAAAAGAACAGGCCCTATGTGTGTTACTCAGCCAACTCCCATGACCCCTCTTCCACTGGCTCATTTCAAAAGGTCTCCTCAGGTAAACTTTATCCCTTAGCTCATTATGTTACTTGTGAAAATTTTTCTAATGCGCATAAGAGCTATCTTATTGCTATTACTAAAATCGTGGAGCATAGATATTTCCATCAAGCAGTCAGTGAT
>JAKOGI010002466.1:32500-60000 GCA_029747015.1 Carnegiea gigantea
GGAACGTACCAGCTCACATTGAAAGGAGGAAATAAGTTGCTCCTGTTTGATGCTCTCTACGCACCTGGGGTGCGGACTTGTCTTTTGTCTTTAGCTTCTTTAATGAAATCTGGTTTTAATTTTAGTTCTTGTCTAGGTGGTTTAAACATTTTGTATGGTGACAATGTGTTTGGCCATGCTACATTAAGGAACGATTTTCTTGTACTCGATTTAGATGAATCTTATAATAATTCTCATTCAGCCTTTGTCTCACATTTTGATTCCGATTTAGAATCAATTAAGTGGCATGCTAGGTTTGGTCATATTGGCCAAGATAGGATGAGTCGGCTAGCTAAAGAAGGTCTTTTAGACTGACTCACTAAGGTTAAATTGCCTAGGTGTGAGTCATGTCTAGCTGGCAAGGCGACCGCGAAGCCTTTTGATAAGGCTTCAAGGGCGTCAAGCCCTCTTGAACTTATCCACTCTGATATTTGTGGATCCATGAATATGAAAGCACGCCATGGGGCTTTCTATTTCCTCACTTTTATATATGATTATTCAAGGATTTGGGTATGTGCACCTATTATTACATCGCTATGAAGTACTTGATGTGTTCAAACGCTCTATAGCCGAGGTTGAGACCCAGTTAGATCGGAGAGTTAAGACTCTTCGAACTGATCGTGGTCGTGAATACCTCTCTCATATGTTCAAAGAATTTTGTGAGGAAAAGGGTATGCGCAGACAACTCACGATTCCTGGCACTCCACAACAAAATGGTGTGGCAGAGCGTAGGAATCGAACATTGCCTAACATGGTCAGGTCAATGATGGCACACGCCAATCTCCCAATTAGTTTTTGGGGGGATGCGCTGCTCACGGCAGCTTACATCCTCAACCGTGTGCCAAGTAAGGGCGTATCCGCCACTCCATATGAGTTATGGCATGGCAAAAAGCCCTCCTTGGAACATCTACGCCCATGGGGTTCGGCTGGTTATGTACACAGCCCGACTCCCAAACATAGAAAACTTGATTCAAGAGCTACCAAAATTGTGTTCATACACTATCCCGAACAGTCTAAGGGATACGTTATGTATGGTGAGCACCATAATGGTGGCATGACAGAAGTCGATTCACGTAATGTGGAGTTTTTTGAGGATGAGTTCCCAAGCATTGGTGAAATCAAAAATGACCTAGCATTGTTTGAGTTACCGCTAGATGACCAACTATCTCTCGGTGAGGGGGAGGATTTAAACACTCACCGTATCACCGAGGATAGTATAAGAGATGAACAGTTACTCGTTAACCAAGAGAATCAACTTAATACTGAGGTTCGTCCTCACAATCCTACTGACAATGTGGCCCGTCCTCGTTCTCCTATTCATGAACCTGCGGTTAGTCTGCTTGTTCAGGATGATAGGAGTGATTCTCTACCCGTTGAGGATTCCATACCTCTTAGAGATAGGGGGAAGAGTTCCTCAGTGGGGCAAACCAGCACTGGTCTTCAACTTCGGAGGAGTGAACGTGGAAGAATCCCTCGACGATATTTCCAAATCGAAGAGGAGATATTCTTGTGCACTCCTTTAGAGATCGAGGAGCCTACCTCTTTCTAAGAGGCGATTGATTCACCAAACCACAAAGAGTGGATGGAAGCTATAAGGGATGAAATGGACTCTATGGTGAGAAACAAGGTTTGGGAACTTATTGATCTTCCTCATCGGCATAAATCGATTGGAAACAAGTGGGTTTTCAAGATAAAACATCGGGCGGATTGAACGATCGATAAGTTTAAGGCCTGTTTAGTGGCAAAGGGGTTTACCCAAATTGAGGGGGTAGACTATGAAGAGACTTTCTCTCATGTGGTGAGAATTACCTCTGTTCGCCTGCTTCTAGCCCTGGTTGTCCATCTGGATGTAGAGTTATTCCAAATGGATGTAAAGACTGCATTCCTTAATGAAAATCTTGAAGAAGAGATCTACATGGATCACCCTATTAGTTTTGTATCAAAAGGTCAAGAGGACAAAGTCTGTCGTCTTAAAAGATCCATCTATGGTCTCAAACAGTCTTTCAGAGGGTGGTATTTCAGATTCCATGAAGCTATTATTTCTTTTGGCTTGAACATGGTATCTGAATATCACTGTGTGTATATCAAGAAAACTGCAAAAGAGATTATATTTCTCACTTTGTATGTTGACGACATACTGTTGGTTGGAAACAACATGGAGATGATCCAGACCACTAAGCAGTGGTTGTCCTCTGTCTTCGGGGTGAAGGACCTGGGTGAGGTTAGGTATGTCCTAGGCATTGAAATAACTCGGAACCTCTTGGTTTGAGTCAAGAAGCATACATTAATAAAATTTTGGAAGGATTTCGAATGCATTATTCTAAACCCGTGGATACTCTAGTTGAAAAGGGTCTAACCTTAAGTCTCGATCAGTGCCCTAAGACAGACAAAGAAACGGAGAGAATGAGTAACGTTCTTTATGTAAGTGCAGTGGGCAGCTTAATGTATGCCATGTTGTGTACACGGCCAGATATTTGCTTTGCGGTTGGCTTGGTAAGTCGTTACCAAAGCAACCCAAGGCTTGCTCACTGGCAAGTCGTCAAGAGAATCTTTTGATACCTATGTGGTACAAGTGATCTTGTACTTTGCTACCAAGGAGGGGATCCTAAGCTGAGAGGGTATACGGATGCTGATTGGGGTGGTGACTTGGATGAATCCAGATCTACCTCAGGATATGTGTTCACCCTTGGCGGGGGAGCCATATCATGATGCAGTAAGAAATAAGATTGCATAGCACTTTCAACCATGGAAGCAGAGTATGTTGCTTGTTGCCTTGCTACTCAAGACGCAATATGGCTGAGGAGTTTCCTTCAGGATCTCAATCTTACTCCTGGAGTTGATGATCTTGTAGAATTGTTATGTGACAATACTGTTGCTATCCAGTTTGCTAAGGATCCCAAGTTCCACAGAAAGACGAAGCATATCAAGAGGCGTTATCATTTTGTCCGAAACGCCATAAAAGAGAATGAAGTTGCCATTAAGTATATATCTACAAGTAGGATGATAGCTGATCGATTAACTAAGTCTATTCCAAGAGACGCTTTTAAAGCTCATGTGATGAGCTTATGTCTGTATAGGATTTAGTTTTTGGATGTATCTAAGTGTAAAATGGACATGTGTACTCCTGTATTGAATATTTATGAAATAAAGAATGATGTTTCTTTTCAGATATTCATGACTATGTGAGTACATTTCAAGGCACATTGTAATGGCACAAGGCTTCAGATTGGCCTTGTCACACAGGCAATCGCCCTGACGCTTGAGTAGCAGGCAGGATGAGATCGAATCATATTGGCATTAGGTGTGCAATATTGATTACTTGTACCAGGTGTGAATATAGTCGCCTTAGTGAGACTAAGATGAGACTCAAGGGAGTCGAATATGAAATGAGTTTTCATATTGAAGCCTTATAATCAAATCTTGAGTACTGTGATTAACATTGTGTATGTTAATCTAGTAACTCAGGTTGGTTTTTTAAAGTAAAAGCCAGACTTATGATTCACATGGCACAGAAGAGTGACATGCCCAACTTGGTTAGGGCTATGCCATGACACACCCTCATACTGTGTGTGCTAAATGTCGACCTATGTGATGGGTTACAAGTGAGTTCCTTGACCTTGTCACCGTGTGACCCTCATTGGTAATACTCTTGGACTTAGAGTTATAATATGAAGTCTAAGTATGATGTTGCTATCTTAATGTGTTATCCAAGGGCCAAGATGTATACGGTCCAGCGGAGCACATTAGGAAAGTAGTTGTGCTAAGATGGACTATTTTAATTGTCTAAGAAAGAATCATTTTCCATCACCATATCAAGCCTGGGCGATTATATTTAGTATATAATCAATTGATATATCAGGCATAAAGGGACAGCGTGTGCCATTGGTGATGTTCTTGAATGATTCGGGGTATTGACTTTCCTTGGAAGTGTTATATCGGTTAGATGGTGACTTGATATAACACTGATGTGTTCAGTTTTGGTTGCACGCTCCATTCCCAGTATGGATTGTGAGGGAATATGTTAAAAGAGAGATATGAGGTCTATGTGACCGGGGGAGCTGTTGGCAGGTAACGGTCACACAAGATTAATGTAATTAAATTGCCCCATTAATCTGGCAGTTACAAGAAGATTAATTGTGTATTAATCTGCCATTTAATCCTGAATCAGTTACAGGATTATGTAACTATAAAAAGGGGTGTGTGTATGTGGATTATACATAGAAACACAGCAAGCCAGATCTAATAGAAAATAGTCCTTCTAAATCTCTCTGCATTCCCTCTCAACCTTGCCATCTCTAAAGTTTCAGGTTTGGAGTGTGGCTCACTGGTGACTCTAGTAGCCACCAATTCGCGGGTAGTAATCAAGCAAGTGTAAAATCCGGGGACCGAACTTCCACATTACCAGGTAATCCTAATTCTCCAACACATTTGATAATATTGAAGTGGATCTGGAAAGGAACCTCATCGACAGACTTCAAGGAGGCTCGTTGCAATCCCCTCCTCATCTTCATGAACTCATCGTTGAGATTGGCAGCCTGATGAGTTGGAAATGGACGATTCATCTTAACTATGCTAAGCGCCCAGTCAATCTTGTTGCTGCCATCCTTGCGAAATTAAATAAGGAGCAACAATTGGTCACTGTGACTCATTTTAGACCCCCTGAGGGGCTCCAAGATGCGCTGGAACTTGATGAAGAAGCCTATAAACTTGAGAAGAAGTTGCGGCGGGAAGCTCCTGACCGGGAATGATCTGCGCCCCTCTCTCACGGTCTGGTATACCATGCGAAGGTTTTTTGCATTTTGCTCATCTCTGATAATGTAATTCGGCTTCATTGATAGCAATAGCTTGTGTCTTCTGGTTGTTCGTTTGGTCTCAATAGCCATGGATCTGTATATCCCTGTAAATCTGGGAATCATATACTGTAATCCTTAATATCCTTTTAATATATTAGCTTTCGTTGGTTTCTCCCAAAAAAAAAAAAAAAAAACAGATGTTCTGTTATTTTTCAAATTATTTAAAGGTTTTCCTCTTACAAGCAATTGTTCTTTTTTTGTAGGCGCTGCCAGAAGTACACAGCAATTGTAGTTATGCAGTGACTCATATGCCCTCCCCTCAAAAATCACAATTCTTCACCTTTTTCAATCCTCTGTGTTCTGCTTCCCCTCCTTAAATTTTTTTTTTTATCATTTTGTTCAATTTTATTTGTTAGGTTTGATTTATTTTATTTTATTATTTTTTTACAACAAAGATTTAAACTATATATAACTTAATTAAATTTTACGTACAAAAATCTACATTATTCACGTGTAGGTATATAAATTTCCATATTATTATTTGTGCCAAAAAGCGTTAAATAACCACTATTTATACAAATCTATCAATTTGAATAAGCCTTTTAAGATACCTTAATTTCACGTGACTCATGCATTTGATTGAACCCATAGCCATATGATTAATATATAATTAAAAATAACTAAATACAAATTAATTCACTGGGATGTTATAATTGTGAAATAGACGTTGTTTATATTTTTCTTTTCCTATTTTCTTTTTGTGCTATTTTTTCCTTTATTTTTCAATCAATGTGATTTTGATCATTTCATTATATTAAACAAGAAAATTAGGTTACCTTATTATTTCATTAATATATTCTCATGTTATTATTTTATGACCATTTTAATTTCTTATCTAATGCATTCATTTAATATTTATATATATATATAAGGCTACAAACCCTAGAGTTTTGCATCCCAAGATTTTGACTTCTACAAACAAAAATCACGATAAACTTTAATCCTAAACATAAACTCTAAACTGTAACCATAAATCTTAAGGGTTTAAAGTTTAGTATTGATGGTTGAGCTAAGACTCAATTAAGTATCAAAAATTAGGGTTTAAAACAATGAGTTAAAAATATTTTTAATTAACAAAATTTGCACAGCTCACTATTTTTGTTCAACTATAACAACACTAATATGAAATTATGTTAATAAAGCATATGTTAATTGTTGCCACATTTGCATAGTATTTTAAGGGTGTTAGTTGTTAATTATTCAAGTTTTTTGTTACATAAGTTCTTATTTTTGTACCACTTTTCTACTCTACGTCTGAGTCTGGCATTTTTGATAAGATTGTGTGGATTCTAATCGAAGAAAAAACCGAGTTACTTGAAAGAAATATGAGAGAAATTCGAAATCAAATAGATCCAAGGTTTAGCCGCATATACAATCTACCAGGTTATCATAATCGGTCAGTCTAGGTTAGCATATACGATCAACCTGAGTTGGTGTATACAGTTGGAAAACTTAACACACTCGGTAATAACCCCTGCACTTGTGGGTCTATCTAGTTAATAATGAGTATTGCTTTCTCGATATTAGTTATAAAGTTTACACTGAGACCTGAGGTCTTGATACTAATTATAGAGTTCACATATAAACCGTAAATACTAAATGTTAAATGGTAAAACTTAGGCTTTGGTATTGTATTTGTTTGTATGATAAACCCTATCTCAAAACTATAGATTAATTAATTTTTTCAATTTTCCTTTATTTACTCCATGACCTTTTATTTATTACTCTTTGTTTTGGGTCTCTTTTTAAGAAACCCTTAAACAAAGGAGAAAAATAATTTACTCGTCACTTGATAAAGTTATTCAATATGATTTTCAAATCCTCTAAGTATTAACATTACGTAGGTGGTTGTCTTATTTGAAGGAGAAAGACTAACAACAAAAGAAAAGAAACGTTAAAAAAATCATTGGTCATCCCAAGTTTTCATTATTTGAGTGAGAATACTTTTAGTTTGTGCTATTAGATCAAGAAATTTAGACTACTTTTATTTGTACTATTAGATCAAGAAACTACTCAAAAGTTACATAATTTCATATTAGCTGTGGGATTTTTAAGTTGGAGACATACGTTTACAATGATACAAGCGAACCAAATACGAAACTATAACATTTATACTTTAATATTTAGGGATTATGGTTAAGTTGAACTTCATAGCTCAACTACCAACAATTCGGATTTTAGGGTTCAGGTTTTGTGTTTTAGGTTTTGGAATTGAGCATCTAAGGTTTACGATTAAGGGCCTACCATTTAGGGCTTAACGTTTACAGTAACAATTTAGGATCAAGGTTTAAAATATGTTTTAACATTTTTTAATGACTCTAAGGTAAGAAAAATTGGAAGAAATTAGCAATAAAATAGAAAAATATTTCAACAATATGAAAATATTTTTTAAGAATATAATTAAAACATCAAATTTCATTAAGATAATGATAATGATGTTTCTTATGTAAAAATAAATGAATAGATCTGAAAAAATAAAAATTAAAAAATTATCATTTTTGAGTAATGAACTAGAACAAAAATTTTAATTGAAACTTTTAAATTTATGTTTAAAATCAGACAAAAAATTGTTAAAATTAATTTATTTATATCAAGAAAAGAATAGTGAAGATAATATTTCATATTTTTTACTTAAAATTAGAAAAAAAATAAAGTATGATGAAAAAAGAATTTTTACTTCAAAAATATTTACAAGAATAAAGAATTATATATAAGAGGAGTAATCATGTACCTTACATTTAAGGTTTTTAAATTGAATCTTCTTATAAGATCATTAACTTAAATGTAATATTAATTATTTTATAAAACATAGTTGACTTAGAGTTATTAAAAATGCTTTTCTAAACGTTGTTATTAAGGTTAACATTTATAGATAATTATTTTTAATAAAAATTAGTGTTAATTTTTAACTAACTATTTCTGTAAATATGGACTTTAATTAAAAATTTGTCGTATTAATATTTTAAGAAATTGCTTTCATTGTATTAAACTTTGGTTAATTTTAAAATCAATTTTAATTAACTCCTAAATTTTTAAGGTTTCGTAGAATTTATAATAATAATAATAATATGTTTGCTTCCATGGCTGACCACATGAAGAGAGAGAAAGAGAAGCAAGATATTAGTAGGCAAATCATACGAACAATAAATAAAGTAATTTAAAAACGACCGGAGGCAGTCACGCAAAAGCAGCCGCGAAGCTGTTCCGTGGAAGTAATTTTTCATTGAAAACGATGCCGGGATCGGTAGTCTCAATTAAGCAGTGTCACGTCTCTGGAAGGAATCCTGAAATTTTGGAAAGGATTAATGACACGATTTGTTAAATAAATGTTAACTATGTCTATTAACTTATAAGATAACAGTCAATTTTCAAAATTCTTCCTCTGTTAAGCAGAGTTAATGATTTTACTTTTCTCAAATTGGTTTTCAGATCTTGAAAACTAGTCTAAAATTACACTTTATCAGATACCTTTTTGAGTATATCAGAAATTTAATTTTAATAAAAAAAATTTTTTAGCTAGAAACCTCTCTAAAGAGCTATTAACTAAATACCACCAATAACTTTTTAGAGAATTTTTTGGATCAAAATTTATTGTTTGAAATAGTCAAATGTTTAATTTGATTCTTTGCAAACTAGTTTTTCAAAGAGCTTTTTTGGTCATAAAAGCTTTTTTGAAATAGCTAAAACTACTAGTTTTTTGTAATTGTTTTTTTTTGGAATTAGATTTTTATCTTTCAATTTTATCATAAATAACAAATTTTTAAAACTTTTTTTCTTAAAATAATTAATTTAAAGGCTAATACAAATAATTAATATAAATAACTAATGCTAACATTTAATACAAATAATTAACAACTAATAGCTACATGGTAAAAGTTTTTTTTTCAACATATCATTGAGAATCTTTTTTGTTGTTTCCAAGTGAGGCTTCAAAGGCAATATAAGATAAAATCAAAATGTTAAAGTTAATAAGTTTAGGGTTTTAATCGTAGCTAATTTTTTGTTATCAATATCTCACTAATACCATATATAGTAAGAAAACATTTTTATATATAAGAAAATTACGACAATTTTGTTAATTTTTTTAAGGTTTGGATTTAGTTAATTTGAACTTCGTAGGATTTGGTTGCTAATAGTTTGAACTTGAGAAAAATCCTCTATTGCACCAAACTTCAGGCTTTTTTTTTTTAAATAAAAAATATCTATTGCTCTAAAGTTTGGGTCTATTTATTTTCAATAATCTGTACACAATAAATTCGGTAGTTTTTGCCCCAAGTTGGCTTATTGCTTGCTTTTTTTTTAAGTATGAAATATTGAGAACGAATAGGTCCAAATTTTGGATTGTTGATTGTATCTTAGGAACTGTAAAAATAAGCCGCAAGTATATAGCCTTAATTGTAGCACTATACAAGTTATCCACAGAGATGGGTTGAATTTATTATGCTAAAATAAATTAAACTAAATACCCCAACTAAAATTAATTAGAAATAATAGCAAACAATCTCACAAAAAACTAACCTAAAAATAGAGTATGAAATTGAAGTAAAAATTATTGCAATTACATAGGGAAGAAAGAGATTACCTTAGTTGCTTAAAATTTATAGAGAAAATCTTGAATCACAATTGCTAGAAAAACCAATGGAGAAAATCCAAATTTTGAATGAGTGATCACTATGAGACTTTAATATGCACCATCAACCCGAAAGAGTAATAAAAATTAAAACTCCGGATGACATAATTTTTGGAGAGACCCAAAAAAAAAAAAAAAGGTAAGTTGAAATTGAAACTAATAAGCTTGAACTAAAATTAATGTAATGTTTTGTTAGATATAATCAACCTTGTAATACAAACAAGTTTGGAATTGTGTTTTCATTACCTTACTTGGTTGTACGAGAGTATTGCAATAAAAGAACTATCTTGTAATTGTGATCAACATAAACTAAGTAATCATAATTACATCGCAAAGCTAATTGTATTGCATTGTCATTACATTACATCAAATCAAACATTACATAAAAATAGTAAACTTGAATTGAAACTAGAACTAGAAAAATTGGAACAAAAACTAGAACTAGAAAATTAGATTGAAACTAGAACAAGAAATTGAAATTAAACCCAACTCGAAAGAATTCCTAAAATTACGATAATCTCTCAAACTCTAAGGTCATAATTGAGATGGAGAACATTGGATGATTTTACGGTGTACTGAAAGACCCCTACTTATACTAGTATCAACCCCATACTTTGCTAATTACGAAAAGTTTCTTAATGCTCACTCAAATTTTCTACTTTGTTAATTGCATTGACTCCCAATTAATACTAGTAACCCCCCGTCGTATGAATTCATCAACCGTCTGAACTTTCTTCACTTGGCAAATTCCTACCATCTAATTTGATAATCAAACAATCAGATTGGAATGCCAATCAAAGTCAATCAAGGCATTCCCACGTGATCTGCAGCTGCTTGATGAGATAAAATAACTACTAGGAAACGTTAGCACGTGTTAACTTGGAAAGTGGGCTGGACCGCTCATGGGGGAAAGCTTGCTGAACTGCTGACTTCAACACTAGGGTAGGCCGTTTCTTTACTGGCCGAAGAGGAAACACAACAGACCCACATGATGTGCTGCTTGGACCGAAACTGCAGGCCTCTGGTGAAGATGAGAGGAGCTGAGATGTTGGGCCGTGGGCGTATGTGGGAAGCTGGGCTTGAGACGCCTGGGTGAGAAAGACCACAGTCGGCCGATGACTTCCAGTCCAGAAAGGCCCATCATATGCTCTTGCTCCTGACCCAATTCACTGTAGTTTGCATTTGGGCCCGTCTTCTCGATCCCCATCTCTTTTACGCCCATTATCTCATTAAACCATTGTTTACTATATAAGTCACAAAAATCAAATAAAATTCAAAAATAATCTCGATTATAAGTAAAATTTAAGTGATTTGAACTAAATTTTGACCATGTTGGTGTTAAAACAAATACCCACGTACCAAGATTGTGCTCGTTTTCGACAAAAACAAAATAAAATTCCACTTAAGACACTTAACTCATTTTCGTAGGAATCATGGTTGTATTTAGCATGTGCAATAAATCTTTTAAACTCCTAGGTTCCCTCTAGCAGATGAGTGTGATTTCATGAGGGTTTGCAGAAGATGTACCCACAAAATCTTTGAAAAAGAAGAGTAACAGAGAAAGGAGAATAGAAATCTTTTTAAAATTTTCAAATATAATCAAATAACATCAGGAAAAACTGCACACACTTCACTAACAAATCATCCTTGCAATTGAAATATCAGATTATACAAGGATGTACATATCAAGACTCTTGGTATCTATTGATGTCACCCATACCAATTTTTCACATTACAAACCATCAAAACAATGAGTCATCCTAGTGTGTAGTGTGCAAGTATATCATCATCCTATGAGTTAAACTCTCCAAGGTTTGACTCAATCCCACTTCACTACTTTATTAACTTATTGACTTGAAAAACAAGTCTTTCCAGTAGCAATATTGTCTCAAAGGGTAGCACCAAGTTGCGCATACTTCAAATGGATACTTATCATTCCCGATCTTTATTTTTTCTATTTTTTTGCTTTTTTTAAAGCTAAATAAAAGCGAAAACAAAATAAAAGATAAGTGCGAGAATCAACCATGGAAGACTAAGATCTAAGACATAAGACAATGCATGGTAATATACAAATGGTTGGACTCAAAATTATAATTGAATAATGGGGTTAGAACTGGGTTATAGAGTGACACACTTTGAACTAAAGTCTTTCATGCATACAATACTTATACATAACCTAATACTAAGTCATAAGAGGTCAAAGTTAGTCAAGATGGCAAAATGCCACAAAGTCACCCGAAAACAGAAATCTTTTTTTTGTGTTTTTTTCCCAAAAACAAATTCTCCTTTTTTTTCCTTTTAAAAAATTTTAAAGGATGGCTTCCCCTCCCCAGTAATAACCACATTGTCAGAAAAGGAGCATATAAGACACAAAATAAAAGGAAAGATGAAAATAAAAGACATGATGTATACAGTGTACCAGGGACAGAACAATAATCCTAGGTTGGATGCTAAATGTGCATGAGCTACCTCATCACCCATCAGAAATCACTGGATGGTTCATAGAATATCAGACACTCCATCTTATTCAAGATGCCACCCTCTTACTCAGATGCAGTCACAGTTACAAGGAGCTTATCATAAGCCTGCGCATGCATATCAAACAAGTGCAGATAATAGAACATAAACATGAACACAACAATAATGTAGAATGCCCTCTTTAGCATATGAAATGCCTTAGAGTAATTAACAGAATAATGGGGCAAGCTCAGTAGAACAATACTCCTACCCTTTAGTTAAAAATAGCAAGGATCAATGGAGGGATACATTATACTATCTATAATTACCTTTGGACATGCCAAACTCATTGACCCTCCCCTTAAGTCATTGTTTCTCAATATCCACAAGGCCCAAATCATCATTGGGTTCAATTGTCATATAATCATCTGTGGGCTTTACCAAGGAGTACCCAAGGGAAGGGGACGGTGGTGAGCAAGCAAAGGGTGTAGGGGTTGACTCAAGTGAGGGGTGTGGTATAGGACCAATAAGCTCAAGAATAGTTGGTAACACCTCTACTATAACCTGTTCATATGATTCCCCTAAGGAAGTCTACTCAACCACATGATCCTCCTCATTAAAATTGCACTTGTTCTATGTCTGAACCACTCCTGAAAACTGGTTAAATATGTTACCCATGATATGCTCCAATGAATTAAATGCAATTTCTGTACTATTCTCTCCTTTAGCTCTCAATCAAACATACTGGGGACATGAGTTAGAGTTTTGATCAAATGTATAGCACAACTCACACATAGGACAGACACATTGAAGAATGGGAGGAGAACACGACGCCACAAATTCTTCCTTATAAAATGATCTAGTAGGAATTGCACATGAGTCGTGAAAGAACATCCCAAAAGTACAAGTAATTTGTTCGAACTCATAAGTATATCCCTCACTACCCACTCAAGCAAATCTATAGCCTTATCAACAATTTTGAAAAGAAACTCGAAATACTCTAAAAGAGTTCGAGTCTCACCATTTACCCCTCGATTAATCACATTTAAAATTTCTCACTTATCTACATAGTGACCACATTGAGCAGTAAAATTATTCAGGTGGTCAAACTGCCTCCAGAGCAATTCATGCTCATGCTAGGGAAAAAGGAAAATGGCCATCTCTTTTTTTTTTCCCAATTTTTTTCGATTCTTACGAGTTTTCAATTTTTTTGGTAAGAAAATAGGAAGGTGAGATTATAATCTCTTGACTCTCTAGGATTAGTGCGAGCTCCTCTAACTTGGAGTGGTGTTGAAGGGATTGGGTACATGGTCTTGGCCCTCTGTGTGTCCTCTAGGTAACGGGGTCACCCTTGGAGCATTGAGCAATCATGTGCCCCATTTGTCCACATCCATTCATGCTCCGGAGGCATATTATATAGGCCGAAGTGACGCTTCTTACATTGATCACAAAAGGGCTTTCTAGAACCTGTACCTTGAGAATCTTCATGGGACCCCCTGGAATTAAGTAAAAGACTAAACCTATCTAACTTAATTAAAAGATAGAAAATTATAACGAAATATTATTAAAAGATAAAGCCCATCTAATTTCTTTTAATGAAACAAAACCCTAACTATCTTAATTCAAGAAACAATATTTATTTGCAATTGGAAGCTGAGGCATTGATTTATTCCATCCTAAAAATTGACTTAGATTAACCCAGGTAACCTTATAGATATTTCTAGGTTAATATATATAGATGGTTATATACGTTGCAAGCAGTGTTAGCCATTGTTTTTAACTGCAATGTAAGAGGTACGTATTTAGAATTAGAGTTTAGGGCCTAGCCTTTTGGATTTAGTGTTTGGGGTAGAGTTATTAAGATTTAGGGTTTAAGGTACATTTTAGTATTTTCCAATCATTATATTTTTTACTTGAAATAAGAAAATAGTAAAACTAAACACTTGGAAATTTTAGATGAATAATGTTAAATGAAAATTTTATATAAAATCCGATACCAAAAATTAAAGGTTATCTTTTTTTAATAAGGAAAAAGTTGATTTATTTATAGCAAGAGAGAATAATAACAATACAATTTTTTTTAAAAAAAAATGTTACAACTAAAACAATTAATTTTCTACTTAAATAGAAATTCCTTCAAACTACTTCTTTTGGTAAAAAAAAAAAATCTATTTTGAATAAGAGAAGGCTAAAATAAGTTAAAATTTTTATTTAAAATTAGAAAAATATTTTTATTTAAATTGTAAAATAATTGGATAAAAAAATCTGAATAACATTCCCTACCCCGTCTATTTTGTGTCTCAACCTCTTACGACTTCAGTCTTCTTTTTCCATGGTGTTCTGCTTCACCTCATTACCATCTTCTCATTCTTTCTCCAACTTCTATATCTTCCATCATTCACCCAACAGTTACATCATCATTATTGGTCTAGTTTGTTTTTTCTTTTTCATGTTTTTTTTTCCTTGTTAGTTTAGAAATTTAGACTCTCAAGTTATATTAGAGGTTTGGTTGTATTTAATTGAAGTGAAACCTTAGTATTTTGGCCTAAATTCATCTGAGTTCGATTGATATTGGCTCCATACTCTAGTTCATTGTTCTATTTCCCCTCCCTGTTTTAGTTTAGTTTCTCTTTTTGGGTTTTTAGGCATTGGCTTCCTATGTATTTGGTGGTTCAATTTTTGGTCAGTGATTTTGAGTGCTTCACTAGCTGTTTCCATTGATGGAAGTTGGAAGTCTGGAAATAGCAATTAAGAGAGATAGAGAGAGTTACAGGAATGTGAGATGTAAGGACCAAATGGGGGGTAGGGAGCCACTAGTCAACAAGGAGAGGGAAAAGACTAAATTTCAGTGCCCCTGTCTTTTCTTTTGCTCAAAGGCTAATAATTCATCCAAGTGCTTGACTCTTGTTCCAAGGCGACCCTACTAGAGACAAAATCAACACTTGCAAGTAAGAAAAGAACTCAAGTGAAAAGTGTTAATTTAAACAACACTAATAAGTAAATTTTCTAAATTGGGATCAACCTTGCTCTATAACTACCCATCGGGCCTCCACAATCAACTTCTACTTCTCTTCCCTTTTCACCGCTAAAACTCCAAAATCCCCAACTATTTTCTTGTGGAATTAATCAGTCAACTTTGTGAGGTAGTTAAATGTGAAAACATGGGGGATTAAGGATTGTTAGGTGAAGCAGAAGCGCATAAATTTGGGTGCGTACGACGATTGTAGAAAAGCAAGAGAGAGACAATGATTGCTAGTTTGCAAGCACCTAGCTGATTCTTTGTTGGTGTCTTATTGGCATGGGAATGACTATAGTAGTTAGAGTGGCATGATGGAGTAAAGACCAGAGAAAGGATGGAAGAGGGGGCGTTGGGGGAGGTGGATGGGTGACTAGTGGAGTCAGCAATGACAAACAACCATAAACTATGGGGTCAATTGTAGTGATGGTGGCAGTAGGGGGTGGGAAAGAGAAATTGGGTAGTAGTAGTAGTATTGTTATTATTGTCGTTATTGTTATTGTTATTCATTTTATTGTTGTTATTATTGTTATTGTTATCGTCGTTATTATTATCGTTGTTGTTGTCATTATAATTGTTATTGTTATTGTTGTTGTTGTTGTTATTGTTGGTGGTGGTGTTGTTATTACGATTATTTATAAATTTTAATTGTGAAATTTATATCACAGTTTGACTAATAAAATGATTATTGAAATAATTGAAATGTTAATAAACTTGAATGAATAGTAATTAAACGAAATGTAAAAAAATAATGAATAGTAATTTATAATTGAATTCTACGAAATCAATGAAACATGAATACTAATTCAGCATGAATAGTGCTGCACAGTAACTTGAATAGTAACTTCAAAACAAATTCACAAACAAAAAGATGAACAGTAACCTTACACAGGGAATTGATTGAATAAAACTTGCTTCCAATGAATTTCGTGGATGATATATTACAACAGGAAAGGAATGGATAAGAATAGAGGAAAGCAATAGGAAAACCATAGAAGGTTTCTACTTTTTCGGGGAAGAAAATTTGTGTTTTGCATTATAACTTTGGAGTTTTTATGTAGGCCCAAAAAGTAAAGTGTACAATAATTTGAAATAGTAAAATGATATTATCTCTGCCACTTGACAGTGAAAAGATAAAATTATTGAAGCATGTTTAACAAAATTCCATGAATACTTATAATATGCTGCCAGTGTCACCAAATAGCTTGATGAAGACTATAAGTAGGTGTTAAATTTGTAATTACTTTATTGGGTAAAACATCTGTAGTCTCATGTCTACAATTAAATTTCACTTGAGTCCTGAGCACATAGTTCCCTCATTGGATTGGAATAGGACTCAGTTGATGAAATGTTGTTGTCATTGGTTTGTTACTCTAACTATTACGTGAATTATTTGAATGTAGCTTTCATATTGGAACCTTTGGATGAGCTCGATGAAGGACGCTTGTCATCTTTCTTGACTGGTGTTGAATAATTGTCCATAACCTGCTTTGTGTGGCGGCTTAAATATCTCTGAACATGATCAAGATTGCATCTGTGATCAAAATTAAAATTTTTTTCAGAACTTAGAATTTGAATTCACTGGCAATGAAAACATAGGAATCATCAGAATAAGCCTAGTGATATTCGAAATTCCAATAGAGAAACCAAGAAACTTCAAATTCGATTGAAATATAATTTTATTTAATATCTGAATGATTTTGGATGCTTCATAAGAACTTGAAAACCTTGAACTGCTGATGAAGATATGAGTCTGACTTGAAACCAAATTATGACCACCATTTGACAAACCAACTTTGAATAAATTAATCTGAGACTCCTTTGTCAAAGGAGATGAACCAAAAATGGCCAAAGCTCCTACAGTATAAAGCTCTAAACCAAGGTATTTTATAATTAAGGAAATCGAAATGTTGAGGTTGGAAATTAACTGAGGACTTTTTGTTTTCAAAGGGGGATTGACCATATTCTTAGTGGAATAAATCTTAAGAATTCAAAATTTGGAATAAAGAACTTTTGTCATCTTTAATATGTTCGATTCGAGCATATTTGGCATCAAGGAGGATAACTTCATAAAATCTGTTATTTTTGAGCGTATCTGCTTCAAGAAAGAGACTTTAGCTAAAGAACAAGGTTGAATTTGAAGTTTTAGATTTTGAAAAGTAGGATGATTGAGATTGAGGTTTGGACAAAACTTGTAATTGAGAAGTTTAGGATTTTGGGGAATATGAGTAGTGGATTTCCCAACTTGACGATGTGCTAGAGGTGAAAATTCAGTGAGACTTTCATATTGGTTTTGAATCTTGATTTCAGGATGAGCTTGAATCTGAGTCTAACTCTTGGGCTTGAGAGCAAAGTCTAAATGGTAGGAACATATGATTGAATTTGCTTAACTTTATCTAGGTTGGTTCCACCTATAATAGAGAAATTGCAGTGAGGTTGTTTTGAAAAAGTTTACTTAGAGAGAAGGTGAGTTGGGAAAATCCTTTGAATGGTTTTGAATAATAAAATTAAAGACAGAAAAGATTGGTTTTTGAAAATTATCATGGTCCAAACCTAATTTTCAAAGTAGTCAAATTCTTAATAAAATAACCTCAAAGGTTCATTTCAATCTTTACTTGTGGATTCTGGCTTACTTGCTCAAAGGCAATGAATAAGGCACTAATTCCTACTTTGATGCATGTGTTATAAATGAAAGTGGGTGTGAATTTTGACTTTTGAATGCAAATTTTTGTTAGAGTATGCATATGAAATTATGCAAGAGGAAGATTTGTAAACGTAACCAAAGGAATATAATTGAGATAATTAAAAGTCCTTTGCAAATTGGTTCTGAAAAGATAATATAAATAACATTTTGGATATGGTTTTATATGGAAAGTGAACAAATTTGAAATAATATGAATAATTATGAAATATGGCTAATTTTTATAGTATTTCATAGTGGGCTAATGCCCTCTTGGGTATTTTAAGGTTTTGATTCCAATAATTTTCTAATTATATTAACATTGGGCTCTGTCGAACAGAATACAAATTTCTTGATTTCTTTCTTGTAGAGGGAGAGTTTGCATCATTCCAAAGAGGATCGTTAATTTTGGTGTATAATATTTATTCGCTTCCCAAGCCAAGCTTGGAAGTCTTTCATCAATGTATTTTAATAATTTAAAGTTTGCTTCTTTATCCTTTTGTATCATATCGAGTCTTCTTATTATTTGAATCTTTTCTCATTTTAGGGTATATTTTTCATTGATTCTAATGATATTGACATGCTTAGAAAGAGTTGAATCTTTTGGGATGATGAATTTGAAAGAAATAGCATGTCCTATAATATTAGTATAAATACCATTTTGATCCACCTTGAAAGGATAGACTTGATTGATTAATAAAAGGAGTGTCAAGAATAATGTCTTGTTTTATATTGCTAACTAGAATAAATGAATTTTTGAAACAATATTCTTTATTACAAATGCAAGCATTAGATAATTTGTATTTAATTTGTAGTGGAGTTTCATTTATGCGGAAGAGTTATTTTGTTGTCTTTTCATAATATTGAGATGAAATTAATTCTTCTTTAGTGCAAATTTTGGTTTGCGCAGCATTGTCAAGGAGTGATATTATTTGTAACTCAAAATTCTCTCTGATTTTTAGAGTAACGTAAATATGCCACCTTTTGAAATTAATTTGATCAATAATGGATATGTGGTTAGAATCCAATTTTCGTTGGTTAGTATTTTCTTGATTTTCAGAAGAGTATGAGGGCTTTAATGGAGTAGCAGTAACTTTGAATATTTTTTCTCAAATTTTAGGATTGTTTGTACATAATTTTCTCCTTTTATTGCCCATCTGCCATGTTTGCCATATTTGAGGTACATTATTTTCCTAGACATTTGTTAAGTCAAAAATCATGCATGGTTTTAATAATTATTTTGATTATATTATATATATTATTTCGTTTAATTTACTTTATTTTATATATTTTTCAGGTTAGGCATTAATAAAATAAAAAGGAGAAGACAAGACGTCGAGGCTCGGGTTTTACACGCTTGGCTATAAAGATAGTCCAAAAATAATAATTATGGAGAATATTATTTTCATAATTATTTAATTGGGCTAGGATTACAAGAGTTGGTGAAGAGCTAGAAGTCTTAAGGGAGAAGAAATCTAAGGAAGAAAGGAAAAAAAAAAACCCTAGCTAGCTACCCCACACCTCCTTCCTCTCCACCATAAATCCTATGCAATAACCCACGGCTGCCGGAGATTATTCTTTCTCACAATCTCTCATCAATCATCACCATCATCATCTGTCATCTTCATCCACTAACCCACGCAGCTACACCCCATCTCACGCTTGCCGTTCATCTTCATCTGCCACCCATCATCACCATCTTCGAACTTCATCATCCATCACCATCAATTCCCCCCTTCAACATCGCCATGCAGCCACCTCCTTCAATCTCCTCATCTTTCTTTCACACCTAGCATCAGGTCACGGCACCTCTTAAACCTCACCATACAACATCATCATCTTATCTCACCAAGAACATCAGGCCACGCCACTTCGTCTCTCCTCATCACCTCATCCATCATCATCTTCAAGCATCACCTTATCTCTGGTTTGTTTTTTTTTTTTACTTTATTTTTTTTATTTATTTTGTGTTTAGTTTATTATTAAACATGAAGTATTTGAATGAATTTTGTGATTTTATTCTCAATATGAGTGAGTAATTTTTATGTACTTAGTATAATCTTCTTGAAGCCATGCTAAATTTACTATTTTGAAACAAGTCTTATGCTTTATTGCCTAGTTGATTCATATTCATGATTTTATAGCGATTAGCGTTTATCATTTATGATATTCGTGTTAAATTAATTAGAATGCATGCTAGTTAGTTTAATACAATTTCTATTGATAGTCTAGAGGACTTTAATACGTAAAAGTTATCGTCTTTTAAGCATTAGTATCACCCTAATTAATCATGGATGGCTCAAACCCATCTCTTTTAATTGGGTAATCGCTTTAGATTTTTGTTAAATCGATTTGCTGGTAAATTGATTACAAAGTGTTAAATGATATTTTTCTAATTCTTAATGCTCTAGTTTGAATAAATTCTTGTGCTGGTGTGAGGGTTATCAAAACTAGTAGGGTTTATATTAGGGCTGGACCTAATTAAACTAGAATCTAAGGAAAAATGGGGAAGAACCACTGGTGGATGTCTGCTACAGTTTAACTCATGAATGAAATTAACTTGTGTGTTAATGATAAATATTAATTTGCATGGCGGATTGAGATTATACTAAGTATCTTTTATAAATTTGACAGCTTTTGATCATTATTTGTTGCTTAGAGTTAATTTGATTTGTTTGTTAATTTTTGTTCTATTTTTAGCTTCAATATAATTTCAATCGATCCTCCTAAAGTATAGTCTTTTAGAAATGCCTAGGTAATTTTAGATAGTTTAGATTTTGATTTTTAGAGTGATTATAATTTTAGATTGATTTATATTCAATTTTAGTCTTTAATTACCGGTTTGTTAGAAATTACACTAAAAATATTTATGTTTGTTCTTTTTCAATTTTTATCAGTTCCTAGGTTTTATATAGTATCCTAGTCTGCTCATATTTAATTTCGTAATTTTTGGAAGTTATTTGATATTTTTTCAGAATTATTTTGAGAAATTGATAAGTGTAGGTTTTCAGGTTATTAATGCTGAAAATTTTGATTTTTAATTTTAATTTACGATTATTAGTTTGGTTAAGTCCAGAAAATTGTGCATTAAAATTAGGGTAATTTTCATGACTAATTTCGTATTATTTCTAATTTCAGATTTATTATTCTGCTTGATATTCTATGCTAATTTCCTGATCTGATTTTTCTGAAATTAATTAGATACAATTTAGAATTTATAAGCTTATACACCTAAAGAATAATATTTTAGGTTACTGTTTGACAATTTTAATATTTATTTTTTGAGTATTATTTGCTGTTATTAATCTTTAATTAGAATTTCAGTACTATTCTGTTTTTATTTTTCTAAATTATTTAGGGATTCTTTTTACTATTTTATTTCCAAAATATAACCTAGAATATTTAGGACCATCATTGGCTATTTTTGTAGATTTTTATTCATTAGATTTTAATTATTTTAGAATTATTAAGATTAGACTTAATAAATTGGATTAGTAAAATCATTTAGGATTAAGCTAGCCTTTTACAACAATCTTTCCTCGTGGATCAATCCCTACTTTCCTATGCTATAAAAAGTATTTTAATAACTGAAGTAGTGGTTAAATTTGTAACTCTCGACAAGCTCAACAAATTTTAGCGCCGTTGCTGGGGAAAGAAAATTAAATTGTTAGTTTACTTCTATTTAATTTTGCTACTTTTCTTTGTTTTATTGTAACTCTAGTTTTTTGATTTTATTCTTTTTAGATTTCAAGGAGTGTATGAAATTAAGGAGTGGTAAGGAAATTGGAGAGGACAAGGAACAAGCATTGAAAGCTGAAAACAAAGAGAGTCACCCTGACCCAGTAAGTTTTAGGGGTAAAGAGGTAAGCATGTCTATTCTTCGAGAACTTGCTGCTCCTAACTCAGAAACCCAACCAGTGTCCATTACATATGCTGTTTTAGATAAGCCCTTGAAATTAAACTCAAGATTTATTAATTTATTACCTAAGTTTCATGGTTGGCTGGAGGGGACCCCTATAGACACATTAATGATTCTTTATTACCTGCTCTGCTATGGTATCTGAAGGAATTCCTGAAGATCCAATTAGACTAAGGGCCTTTCCCTTTTCTTTGCTTGGTAATGCTAAGGATTGGTTATATTATATGCCTGCTGGATCTTTTTCTACATGGATTGCATTGCATAAATCGTTTCTAGAAAAGTTTTTTTCCTGCATCCCGTATTGGATCTATTAGGAAAGAAATATGTGGAATCAACCAAATGAATGGGGAAACCTTTGGTGAGTATTGGGAAAGATTTAATAAGTTATGTGCTAGTTGTTCTCAACAGCAAATAACTGAACAACTATTGATTCAATATTTTTATGAGGGCTTACTTCCTATGGACCGCAATATGGTTGATGCTGGTAGTGGGGGGGCTCTGGTTAATAAAACCCCAGCTGATACTAGAAATCTATTTAATGTAATGGCCCAATACACTCAACAGTTTGGTGCTAGGGACTCACAAGTTAAAAGGGTAAATGAGATAGAGTCTAGTTCATCTCTAGAAAATCAGTTATCTCACATTACTGCTATGTTAAATAAGATTGTTATTGGGGGTATTCAAAAAGCAGTAATATGTGGTATTTGCTGTCTAGAGGGGTATTCTACTAATGCATATCCTACTCTACAAGAAGGTAATGTTAATGTTCTTTACTCTAACCAAAATCAAAGGAGGTATGCTCCTTATTTGAATACGTATAATGAAGGATGGCGAGACCACCCTAACCTTAGGTATGGCCCTAAGCCTAATCCACCTAGTTTTGACCAACTCTGTCACCAACCTTCTAACCAGGACAGGACCAACTTTCTACTGGAATGAGTTCTCAAGAAGATGGATAATAAATTCTAGATTTTAGAGGCAACTCTTAAGCAGGTTCAAGAGAGACAGGCTGCGACTGATATCATAGTTAGCAACTTGCAGGCTCAAATACAAAATAGATTACCATCTCAGCCTTACCCTAACCCTAAGGAGAATGTTAATGCCATAACACTTAGGAGTGGGAAAGAGTTAAAAGAACCTATGAAGAGTAGAGAATTAGAACCTGAATTAGAGATAAAAGGGGCTGAACCAGAGTTAGGCCCTAATTCTAATCAAATTACTAAGGAAATAGGAGAGAAAAAAAGAGAACCTTATAAATCAATTCCACCCTTTCCTAGTAGATTTTGAAACCCTACTTCTAAGGTGAATGAGGCTAACCAAGAGATCTTAGAGACATTAAAGAAGGTAGAAATTAACATACCTCTCCTTGATGCTATTAAATAGGTGCCTCGTTATGCTAAGTTCTTGAAAGAATTATGTACCACTAAAAGAAAGTTAGTAGGGAATGAAAAAGTAAGTGTGGGGGACAATATGTCTGCTGTTTTTTAAAGGAAACTTCCCCCTAAGTGCAAAGGCCCTGGTGTGTTTTCTGTCCCTTGCAAAATAGGAAATCTTTACTTTGATAAGGCTATGCTTGATTTGGGTGCTTCCATTAATGTTATGCCTAGGTCTGCTTATGACAAACTGAACTTAGAAAAGTTAAAGAAAATTGGTATAGTGCTTCAATTAACTGATAGGAGCAGTATTTACCCAAATGGAATATTAGAGGATGTCTTAGTCCAAGTGAATGAACTTGTATTTCCTGCTAATTTTTATGTGATGAACATGGGTGATGCATGTTATGATATTCCCATCTTACTTGGCAGGCCATTTTTAAAAATAGCTAGGACTAAAATTGATGTGCATGAAGGAATATTAACCATGGAATTTGATGATGAAGTGATTAAATTTAATATTTTTGATGTCATGAGATTCCCTGCTGATGTGAATTACGTGTATGCACTTGATGTTATTGATGAGTTGTCCTAAAATATTCATGACTTGTCCAATGATGATGAATTTTTGACTGTGCTTACTAAGAGTCTTGATAATACTGAGTTTCAAAAAGTACCTTACCAAATTAATGCTGATTTATTGGAAGAAATCCAATTAGAGGATCCGGGAGCTTCATAAAGTCGAGCGAACAGCTATAAACAAAGGCGCTGGTTGGGAGGCAACCCAACGTTTTTAGAGAAGTACCTATTTAATTCTGTTTTTATTTTCATTATTTCTTTCTTTTTGCATACATTAGGGACAATGCATGAATTAAGTGTACGGGGGTGCATCTTGCATTTAATTCTTGCGGTATTTATTCTCCGGAAAAAAAAATCGAAATTTTTTTTTTTTTTTAATAGACAATGCATGATATGAGTTTATGCTAGGTTTGCTTGCTTAATTTTTTTTTTTATTAGCTATGTTGTAGTTTATTCTTCTATGAGTGAAGACTTCTAAGCATGCTAGCTGTCTTTCAGAGAAGTTTGAGTTGATCCTCATATGTCTCCTTAATGAGTAATTATCATGATTATCCATCTTATTTAGTCATGTTATATAGCCGTTCAGAGGCAATAAAATGACCTGACTTATTTCCTAGACTATTGAATTAGTAGAATAACTCCAAAAAAAAAGGGAAAAAAAAGAAAGAGTCAAAGTCTTAAATGACAAGTACCCCTTTGAGGCATGCACTATTGGGTGCTACCCTTTGAGGCAATATTGCCATTGGAAAGCTTGCTTCTCATACTAGTGAATCAAGAAAATAAATAAAAGTAATGATAAAAATTGCATGTTGCTCCCGCATCTCTATTTGGGTGAGTGTGAGACAAAGAGTGTTTAATTTCTAAGACCCTATATGGGCCTCGAATATGTGCAAAAATAGAGTTTGAAAAAAAAAAAAAGAAGAAGAAGAAGAAAAATAAATACAAGTTAGAATCAGTTCAATGAGTTATTCTATCTAGTTCAATTGTCTCTATAGTCATACCATGCCTTAATTTTTCTATCTTAAATTTTTAGACCTCTTGATCGGTGTATGCTTATTTAAAAGGGATGGATAATTATTAATCTTGATACTTCATTATGAAAATGTTGTGAGGTTGATGAATAAACTCTCTAAGGATAGTTGGATGTTTAGCAGGTATTCACTTATTGAAGGAAAAACCAATTAATTCAATAACACTGTTTTTCTGAAGCAAGCCCAGACCTAATATGAATATCATAAGTATGCATGATTTTATAAGAAAAGAAAGGATGTCAACTTTAGGTCGAGTCTAAGATTTCTTTGTACGAGGACGTCCAAAGTCTAAATGTGGGGGAATTTGTTAAGCCAAAAATCATGCATGGTTTTAATAATTATTTTGATTTTATTATATATATTATTTCGTTTAATTTACTTTATTTTATATATTTTTCAGATTAGGCATTAATAAAATAAAAAGAAGAAGACAAGACGTCGAGGCTCGGGTTTTACATGCTTGGCTATAAAGACGGTCCAAAAATAATAATTATGGAGAATATTATTTCCATAATTATTTAATTGGGCTAGGATTACAAGAGTTGGTGAAGAGCTAGAAGTCTTAAGGGAGAAGAAATCTAAGGAAGAAAGGGAAAAAAAAAACCCTAGCTAGCTACCCCACACCTCCTTCCTCTCCACCATAAATCCCATGTAATAACCCACGGCTGCCGGAGATTATTCTTTCTCACAATCTCTCATCAATCATCACCATCATCATCTGTCATCTTCATCCAGTAACCCAGGCAGCCACACCCCATCTCACGCTTGCCATTCATCTTCATCTCCCACCCATCATCACCATCTTCGAACTTCATCATCCATCACCATCAACTCCCCCCTTCAACATCTCTATGCAGCCACCTCCTTCAATCTCCTCATCTTTCTTTCACACCTAGCATCAGGTCACGGCACCTCTTGAACCTCACCATACAACATCATCATCTTATCTCACCAAGAACATCGGGCCACGCCACTTCCTCTCTCCTCATCACCTCATCCATCATCATCTTCAAGCATCACCTTATCTCTTGTTTGTGTTTTTTTTTTACTTTAATTTATTTTATTTATTTTGTGTTTAGTTTATTATTAAACATGAAGTATTTGAATGAATTTTGTGACTTTATTCTCAATATGAGTGAGTAATTTTTATGTACTTAGTATAATCTTCTTAAAGCCATGCTAAATTTACTATTTTGAAACAAGTCTTATACTTTATTACCTAGTTGATTCATATTCATGATTTTATAGCAATTAGCGTTTATCGTTTGTGATATTCGTGTTAAATTAATTACAATGCATGCTAGTTAGTTTAATACAATTTCGATTGATAGTTTAGAGGACTTTAATACATAAAAGTTATCGTCTTTTAAGCATTAGTATCACCCTAATTAATCATGGATGGCTCAAACCTATCTCTTTTAATTAGGTAATTGTTTTAGATCTTTGTTAAATCGATTTGCTGGTAAATTGGTTACAAAGTGTTAAATGATATTTTTCTAATTCTTAATGCTCTAGTTTGATTAAATTCTTGCGCTGGTGTGAGGGTTATCAAAACTAGTAGGGTTTATATTAGGGCTGGACCTAATTAAACTAGAATCTAAGGAAAAACAGGGAAGAACCGCTGGTGGATGTCTTCTACAGTTTAACTCATGAATGAAATTAACTTGTGTGTTAATGATAAATATTAATTTGCATGGTGGATTGAGATTATACTAAGTATCCTTTATAAATTCGACAACTTTTGATCATTATTTGTTGCTTAGAGTTAATTTGATTTGTTTGTTAATTTTTGTTCTATTTCTAGCTTCAATATAATTTCAATCGACCCCCCTAAAGTATAGTCTTTTAGGAATGTCTAGGCAATTTTAGATAGTTTAGATTTTGATTTTTAGAGTGGTTATAATTTTAGATTGATTTATATTCAGTTTTAGTCTTTAATTACCGATTTGTTAGAAATTACACTAAAAAAAGTTATTTTTGTTCTTTTTCAATTTTTATCAGTTCCTAGGGTTTATATAGTGTCCTAGTCTGCTCATATTTAAATTCGTAATTTTTGGAAGTTATTTGATTATTTTTAGAATTATTTTGAGAAATTGATAAGTGCAGGTTTTTAGGTTATTAATTCTGAAAATTTCGATTTGTAATTTTAATTTACGATTATTAGGTTTGGTTAAGTCCAGAAAATTGTGTACTAAAATCAGGGCAATTTTCGTGACTAATTTCGTATTATTTCTAATTTCAAATTTATTATTCTGCTTGATATTCTGTGCTAATTTTCTGATCTGATTTTTCTGAAATTAATTAGATACAATTTAGAATTTATAAGCTTATACACCTGAAGAATAATATTTTAGGTTACTGTTTGACAATTTAATATTTATTTTCTGACTATTATTTGCTGTTATTAATCTTTAATTAGAATTTCAGTACTATTCTGTTTTTATTTTTCTAAATTATTTGGGGAATTTTGTTACTATTTTATTTCCAGAATATGATCTAGAATATTTAGGAGCATCATTGAGTATTTTTCTAGATTTTTATTCATTAGATTTTAATTATTTTAGAATTATTAAGATTAGACTTAATAAATTGGATTAGTAAAATTATTTAGGATTAAGCTAGCCTTTTACAACAATCTTTCCTCGCGGATCGATCCCTACTTTCCTATGCTATAAAAAGCATTTTAATAACCAAAGTAGTGGTTAAATTTGTGGCTCTCGACAAGTTTAACAATATTTTCTATTTTGAATTTGACTTTTTGGGATCAAAAATGACTGTTTTTAAATTTCTTTTTATGACAAATGGAGCTTTTAATTTTGGAACTCCTTTGAAATTATTTTTGATAATTTGAGTAGGTTTTGATTTATCTAAGAGACTAGATTTGAATATGGATTCTTAGGTTGATTATTATAGGATGGTTTAT